>WSXT02229259.1:0-16372 GCA_011762715.2 Neuroterus valhalla | reverse complement strand
AGAGAACCGTTAGTGCCAGTTAGAACCCACTTCTAACCGGTTTCTAACCGGATCCTATCCGACATTTTAAGCAGGGTATGTTGAAGAATTTCGAAGTACCAGAAAGAACAGCATTATCAAGGTAGATGGAATGAGAGGATGATGGCAGACAATTGCTGGTCTTCAAATAGGGAGGACAACTACCCTACAAGTCATACACGTAAATCTCGTTAGCGATCCTTTGAAAAGAAAAGATAACGTTTTCACACAAAATCGACGTGGTTTCATACGCTCGAAGAATCAATACTTAACGATTGGGGAAATTGGGTTATTTAATAAACTCGCATGGTTCAGGGCTCTAGGGATATAGACTCGCAGGTTACTGGTCTCGAAGATTTAAAAAATTGGGTTCTGGAGGCCTGGGGTTATTGCATAGCAGCTTATTGGGCTTAAAAGTTAGGGAAATGGGGTTTTGGAGGTCTGAGGTTATTGCATAGCAGCTTTCTTGGCTCAAGAGTTAAGGGAATGGGGTTGTGGAGGTCTGGGGTTATTGCATAGTAGCTTACTGGGCTCGAAGGTCAAGGAAATTGGGTTGTGGGGGTCTGGGATCATTGCATAGCAGGTTACTGGTCTCGAGGATTAGGGAAATTGGGTTGTGGGGTCTGGGGTTATTGCATAGCAGGTTACTGGGCTCGAGGATTGAGGAAATTGAGTTTTAGGGGTCTGAGGTTATTGCATAGAAGGTTACTGGGCTCGAGGGTTAAGGAAATTGGGTTGTAGGGATCTGGGGTTATTGCATAGCAGCTTACTGGGCTCGAGAGTTAAGGAAATCAGGTTGTGGGGGGTCTAGGGTTAGAGACTCGCAGGTTACTGGTCTCGAGGATTAAGGAAATCGGGTTGTGGGGGTCTGAGGTTATCGCATAGCAGGTTACTGGGCTCGAGGGTTAAGGAAAGTGGGCTGTAGGGAACTGGGGTTATTGCATAGCAGGTTTGCTGGGGTCGAGGGTTAGGGAAACCGGGTTGTGCGGGGATAGGATTATAGACTCGAAGGTTACAGGGCTCAGGGGTATTTGAAATTGGGATGTGGGGGCCTTGGGTAATATCAACATACAACAAGCTGTAATAGACATGGTTTTGCTACGTTCATTTCGTGGGCAAATATTTTTGTAGCAAACATGATATTCGTGAAAAGTGAAATTTTTATATTTGAATTTGCCACATCTCGGCCGAAAAAAATCGTATCGAAAAGGTGATATTTTGGAAGAGATATTTTGAAGGTGAAGAGTAGTTCTTTACAATGCCATCGTCAATTTTGTGAAGAAAAATTCTTCTGCGATGTTACTGTGCCTCAAATACATCAAAATAACGTGTTTTCTACCCTTTTAGGTTAGAATACCTCAAAAACGGAGGGTGCTGGAATTTTTATGAGGTCGGATTCGGATTTAGGGCTGCAAAAGCCGTCAGGTGCACTATGTGTGGTCTCTAGTTCCGGACCTTTGTCAAATTTTGTCGGCCTTTGTTATCAATAAAGTCGGAAAACGAAGAAAACTCTTGTACCTAGTTCATTTAATTATATTTTTCTCAATAGTAACGATATTTTCATTGATGGAAAAAGTTAGAATGTTTTTACCATCAACTATAATTATTTTGCAAAAGCTATGCAGCATTACAGAAAATCCGTATGCTTTGAGATTTTTCATTGAATTTTGACCAAGGAGGGAAACCGGTTTTTTACAAGATCAAACGATATTTTCCTTATTCATAACTATTTGCATTAGATATTATCATTATGTATGATGTTGTGAATGCATAGAGGTTGAAATTGAATCAATATACACATTCACAAACTTAAATGCACCTAAAAGATGGTCTCAAACCTTTAGTTTTTCTAAACGTCTGTATAAACTCAATGAAAATCCGCTTTCTTTCCGAATTTTGGAAACGATTTTCTGGCTCCCAAAGTGAAAGGATTATCCCATCACGATTATTCAAAGATCACCCTCTGGTCATGAATTGCATCTTGTTGACTGTGATGCAGTCGGATGTAAGAATCTCGCGGCCACTAATACAACAAATCTTAACTAAGGTCGGAAGTATCTTTTGGATTTCTGGAATGCTGGGAATTCAGGTGAATGTTCTGCAGGCACAGCCCAGAAAAGCCCTAGTGAGCCAGCGCATCCCAGGTGGGTTACATTGGCTGGTCAAGGGCTTCGGAAGTAGGTACCGACGGAAGAACCATCTTTCGAGTTAAAGGTTTTGGATAAGTTCATAATGCTTGTTAAAGTACCAATATAATTCGAAAAGAAGTGCAGACCAATTTCGAAAAATGCCTCTAAACACCTTTCAAAAATAAAATATTTAAATAGATATTTCGAAGATCAACTTCAAAGCACAGGGGACAAATCACTTTAAGATAATTAATACTCCGCCCATTCAGAAAACCTCTAATTTGCCATGTTATGCGATAAACGACGAATCATCCTGAAATTAGCAGTTACTTGGGTATTGTAAGCAAGGAAATCATCCAAGGACGTTCAGAGTTAACGGTGGATTTACCAGCAGTCTTTAAACTTCTTAGAGTTGATCCCGTTAAAAAAACGTCACATATTTCTCAAAAATAAAGAGGATCATAAATTGCTACTCAATTCATTTGAATGAACAAGGAATGTCGCCTGACAAAGTCTTTCAATAACCTTCAAGCGCTCGCGCGGGCGGTCGAGTGACCGCTTTTTTGAAATTTCGAAAGACGCGCTCACCAGTGAGCTTTGGGTGAAGTCGAAGGCACATGTATTCTCTAGTTACACTTTGGACAACTAGTTTTGGCACGAGTTAGATAAAACCAACTCCCCTTTTGGCACACAGTACAGTTCCAAACTTGAAGACGTAGGATCGGGTGGTCTAGTGACAGTTGTGCGATCGCCAAGGGGAATTTTTTTCGTTACATTGGCGGTTATATCTTGTTACATATTGTTCGAAAAAATGTTCGACAAGTTGCGTCTCAGAGTCCCTATGCTTTGATGGTGATAAACCATTCACAAAAAGTAAAGGAAACAGCATGATAATCATAAAAAACAGGCGGTCAACTGACAGCCCGCGCGAGCGCCAGTGTGACTCCAGTTGGCGCGAACGCATGAAGGTAAATAAGGCCCTCTCTAAATTATCACAAATTGATTTGAAAAATGACGTATTTCTTTTCATATTAATTTGTTTTGAGATGGTTTCTATATTGTTCTTCCAAAAAGTACCCTAAGGAAATGATTTCGCTTATTGTTAGTAATTTGAAATAAACTCCTTCAGGAAAAACGGAATCCGCTTCTTGAAGATTGAAGAAAACTTGTATTTGTTCGAAAAATTTATTTGAATAAATCACAATGTTGTTGCAAATGCCGAAGTTTCCTAATGAATAAAGTCATTTTTTCTGAGAAAGTTGATTTTGTAAAAGGAACGGCATCCATTCGTTGAAGAGAGATTTCAAGTTAAGAATTAGTTTATGACATTGTCTATGTGTCTTTATATTTGTTACATAGGTTTGGTCCTCCAGTTTCAACGAAAACTTCCTTTAAGTCATTCATCTGTATGTGCAATCGAAATAAAAGTTTACGATAGTGTGTACTTTACTATAATTTCAAAGATAACGTCAAATGAGTAATTCCGGAATAAGAAATAATGCATTTTATTGCTGATGCAGCTGTCCCAAAAACAGGGATACCCAATATGAAACATTGATATTCTTGCCCAGAATAGTCTTAATATGTGTACGTATAATACACTCCCCTATTTTATTTATTTATTTAAACATTCAACGGACAACGCCTTTTATTACATTTGAAAAAAGGGAAATAAAAATAATATGGACTAAATATAAAGATTGTTATAATAGACACAAGAGCGCACGAGCCGGTCGACGTACGGAAACAATTTGTTTTATCAAACGTTCATTTAACGCTGTAGGTTAAGGTTCTGATCTCCGAGTGACGCTGTAAGTCTGCTCTTAAACCTAGACGAACATGAGTCGAAGAAGTCTAAGTCCGGAAAGTGGTTAGCTCCCCTACAAATACGTGTGAGAGTACTATTCCCGCCATATTTTGTTCGATGAAAAGGAACTCTAAAGATAGAGGACGAGCCTCTGAGAGAGATAAAAGGTGCAGAGAACGAGATCAGGGCTTAAATTTGTGGAGAATCGATGTGACCATTAATTACATAATAGAGAAACCGCAAGTCTGCTGTTAAAAGTCGGGATTGCATTGAAGGTATGTTTAAGGTTCCTCGAAGTTCTGTGTAATCGTGGTCAAATATGATATGGTCATATGATAATTTATTTACATTTAATTCAACTTTTGATAGGCCTTCCTCATTCAAAAAGGATCGGTCCATCTTTGATATCAAAATGTTACGAATATATTATTTCATCATTACAAATTTAGTAAAAATTTCAAGGCCTTCTAAAAAACTGTTTCATAATAGTTTTGTGGGTCATGGATTGTACATTTTTGATCCTCCAATTTCATAAAATTTTCAAGTTGATATCAATGCATAAAGGATAAAGTGAAGCTCGAATTCAAATTTATAAAAAAAAAAATGATAAATTGAAAAGATGCACCTAATCGCATTAGAGTAGATCACACATCCAAGGACCAACCGCGCTGACCCAATGCTGTGGAACTGCATTTTTTAGACCAATTGTGAATAATTTTACGTTTGGCCATTAGAAATTTATATAATTTCACGTTTAATGATAGCACACAGATTAAAATCTTATACTAATTTACGTTAGCATAGTTTTATTGCATAGGTAAATGAATTTGTTAATCTCTTCGAAAGCTGACTTTGCAGGCGCTCATTGTGAACGAAATTAAACAACACACAACGCGTAATAGAATATATTGAAATACGACATCACACCTATGCTAATATTCAAGCCTATTCAATGCTTCAAAAAAGATCGCTTTCCGTGCAATAATAATATTGATGATGATGATGAACCTGGACGATGGAAATTACTATGGCACTTTTTAAAACGCCGAAGATTGAACGATAAAGTAACTCTTTCATTAATTATTTTTCCACCTATTATATTGATACTTGGTTCTCATAATAAGAAGTTTTATGACAGATATCCTTGATGAGAAGAATGGTTAATCCTCGAAACGTTGGGAAAATAAGAGTTTTTCTAATAAATTGTCTGACAGAGATAGGGTTTTAAACGACACTTCGCCTGGTGTTTTCTACCACTCTTAGGTGATAATTATTATATGAATGACAGTAATTGATCTGCATCAGATCTAGACAATGGTTGAGTGATTCTCATTTTATGATACAGTGGGATCATTGATATATTCAATAAATATCATGATAACTTCAAAAATTTTTTAAATCCGTAGATATACTTGGAAATTCTTTTTAATTGTTTGAAATATGTAGTTTCTCATAGCTTGAAATAACATCTATTTGATTCCCTTGATATCTTTGAAATACTGAGATGTGTGGTAGGTTCAAGATATTATTGATGAATCCCCCAGGTTTAAAACATTATTTATTTGCTTATCATTTTAATTGGACAATAGCATCACGCGAGTCGTCCAAGGTAAGACGTTACACTGATCCTCTGTTTCTAAGCGATTTGAAGAAGATGTCATATTTTAGTTGTAAAGTATATAAGAAACTATTTTCTCCAGCTATTCCTATTGGAAGTCACCATTGAATGATTGAAAATTTCTTGAAGTTTTATTAAACGATTTATTCAAAATTGAGATAAGTATATCATAGTTTCCAATTCTTCTAACATACTCAGAATACAAATGATTATGCAAATGGTGAGACCAGCTTCAACGAATTCAGCAATTATGTTTCTTTACTTGAAGTGATTTATGAAATATAAACATTTCTCAAGAACAAACCTAATGCGTATCATTTACGATATAATGAATTTAGTATGTGTAATCTCAAGAAGCCACACAGAAATCATTAGTCGCACAATTAACAAAATTCGTTGATACTGCATTAATCAGTTTTTCCTTTACTTGGGAAAAATGAGGACCTTTTATATCCTGGTCACCATCTTGGCAGTTATCTTTGATTCTACTGGTGAATATAATAATATAGTATATCAATAACTTTGACAATATTTTCGGGTTTCGCGAAAATAAATTAGGTTTCATTTTATGAGCATTCTATCCTAATAATAATTATAATATAATATAATATAATAATAATAATATAATTTAATAATAAAACAATAATAATTTCCGAACTTTGTCCGAGTTTGTCCACAATAAATACAAACTTAACCTGAATTTATTCTGATGGATTTTTAAATGTATATAATATCAAAAATTGAATTTGACAAGTGTCATTATTGATACGGAATATGTGCGTCTCACAAATTCTGCTCAGGATGTATCTTTTAGTCTAGATAACAGTTTTTTCTTACCCGTTATGCGACGCACGCGTGCGGATCATGTCAACGTTATGATCGTGACGTTTTCTTTACGAACATGAGCATGTGAGGCATTATTTCTCAACTGCCCGAACCCAAGAATCAATCGTGACCGAGGGTTTCTGCTAAATATGGTTACGCAAACTAATAAGCAGTCACCGATAATTGCGCAGAAATGGTCCCGAAGTAAAAACCCCCAAGCTAAGGCGTGAACAACCGTGCTGAAAGATGGATGGCACCTGAGTGAGGTGTCCTTACGGTGTCTCCAGGATACCGGGCGATCTTCTGAAGTATGCAGCCTTACTCTTGCATGTTCCCTAGCTACTCGTGGAAATAATTATGGAAACACGATACCCAAATCCAATTATGAATTCGGTTCAAAATTATCGAACACGCAGAGCACCCGACAATGATTCGGCCAGTATTTCCGATCGTTCCAGAGTTCGGGATGCTGATTTAGATGGAAAAACGATGACGAACCTGCGGGACAATCGACGTTCTTTATGGACTGATTAACTTGATAATGACCTGCTTAGTTGCTACGATGCCAGTACTGTCCCTAACCGCAGAGGTTACATGGCGCGACTGCACACTGTGGTGCCAGGAACATCCAGAGCTCTCGAACCTTCCACAGCAAGTGTTAAGAAACAGAGCCATTGACCTTTCGCAAACAAGAAATGTACGCGAAACGCTTCCTCAAGCACTGCAAGGAGAAGCCGCAGACGAAAGTCAGGAAGCGACATTGAGATGAACTGCTGAAACAAGGCTTCCCTTGAGAGACGATGGAGATTTCAGGGTAAGGAGAAACATTAACATTCAGGTTCCTCACAAGCCCCATGATCTGGCTGAAATGGATGCTACCCTTCGTGGGGATCTCTCAGAGGATTGCGACCTCTGGACCATCACTTGTTCAATTCATAATGCGGCGGGAGCTTTGGCTGATTCAAATCGAAGGTCCAAACCAACGTTTGACGAGAAGACTAAAAAGCGCTTGCATCAACTAAACAAGAAGATTAGCTGGGCAAGAGGAAATGCGTCCCGTATGCAGTGTGTGATTGACTCCATAAAATCCGATAAGCCTTTTGCAGCAAGGTCCCGAAATTTCGCTCAAAAAATGAGGATTCATCGTCACACGTTAAAAATGTCAAAGCTGTTGTCCATCAAGCAGCACATTTTTGACAAAATACGAGTGCTATCTAACGCAAGGAAGAGAAATAAGAAGAGAGAAGGATGGGTCAGGGAGAATCGAAAGTTTCTCGCTGACCCATCGCGCCTTTTTAACAATCTTCCTGTTTTCGACAAAAACCTACCAAAGTCCAAAGAAATCGAGACATTTTGGAGGAGAACTTACGGAGTAAAATATCCACTGAATGAAGACACTGAGTATATCATACGTTTCAAGGAGCTGTGCAATAACCCATAATATCCAAGAGGGAATGTCCCCCAATCACCGCTGAGGAGGTAAAGAAAGTATCAAGGGGCACGAAGAACTTCTCCACTGCTGGTCCTGATTGTATTAAGAACTTTTGGTGGAAGAAGTTCACTTCTAAACACCAACATCTGGCCCGCAACATGTCTGAGCACGTTGTATAAGATTTTTCCATCTATTCTGAATGACAGGATTGTTCGGATGATTGGACTTGTGGGAAGTGAGACTTATGAACAACGAGGATCAAATAGAGGAGAAGCACGCTGTCGTGAAAACCTGCTGACCGACAGGAGTGTCTGCAAAGAAGCTGCAAACTACAAGCGCAGCCTGTTGATGGCCTGGATTGATCACCAGAAAGCTTTTAATTCAACTTCCAACAGACATATAATCTGTCGGTTGAAAAGCTTGAAGGTTCATTCAGGTATAGTAGAGTGCATCGAGAGCTTAATGTCCCTTTGGAAGACCAGATTTACTATTACTTCTGGAAAACGTGGTGTGACTAACAACATTGTTACTTCCCAGAGAGGTGTTTATCAGGGTGGCGCAATGAGCCCTCTTCTCTTCTGCATCACACTATTGCCACTATCTCTCGCCTCCGCGATTCTCATGGGTACCTTCATGGCAGAACTAATTTTCGTGAGCATAAGGTCACTCATATATCTTATATGGATGACTTGAAGATCTATGTTTCTTGAAAAGAACATCTCGAAGATGCTCTAAATATCGTCGGGAGGCACACACGAGAAATCGGAATGGATTGGATTGGATTAGTGTGCGAAGATTCATCTGAAACGTGGACGAATAGCAGGTGTGCATAGGTGTGCCTGAAAGCCGCATTCAGGATACAATATCAGTAGAGTAGGTTCTCCAAAGCAGATACAAACACCTGCTCCGACGGATTTGGTCGTCAAACCTGTCGTCGTTGAACAAGATTTCTGCGACTAACCTGCTTGTCGTCCCAGTTGTACTCTATTCGTTTGGGACAGTTCCATGGACAAAGGAATGGCTCAGGGCCCACTATATCACTACGCGCAAGATGGTGCATATGGAGAAAAGCTTGCACATCAACTCGTCCGTTCCACGCTTATACATCGCACGCCCTGAAGGCGGACGCGGACTTATCAATCTTTAATGTCTATACAACCGAATCATCCTGAGCACTATTCATATCATCGCGAACGGTAGAGATCCTCTCCTGTCAAGGGTCAGGAATCACGAAATGAGTGGGGAAGGAGCATTCCTTTACAAAGCCGCGGAGCAGGCAGCTGAAACCCTTGGTCTGAACCTCAACATCAGGAGTGAGGACAGTGCATTACTCCATCAAGATGCCTCACTTCTAAAAGCACGAGTAAAGAAAGAGGAGGCCAAAAACTTCCTGAAACAACATGCAGACAAGGTGATGTACGGAAAATTTTACGAAATTGTAACAGATTGATTCAGGAACAAAGCGTTTCATTTTTGTGTGACAGGACTGTGTGATTTCCACCTCAGCATACCGTAGAAGCATATTGCGTTAAGATGTTTCCAGCGATAAGTGCAGGGCGTGTCTTAAACTCTCTGCGCACATATGGCATATACTATCAAGTTGCCCTATTCAAGCAGGAACGACGTATCTTCAAAGACACAATGCTGCTCTAAGAGTTCTTTATCATCATCTTTGCCACTCTCATGTCGTTGGCCGCGACCCTGCCCTGCTGAACGCTCCAAGAGGGATGGACTCGATTCTTGAAACCCAAGAGTGCCGAATCTACTGGAACTGCGATTTCTTGACAACATCCCCTATCCAGCACGCAAGACCCGACATCGTACTCCTTGACGAACCTGACCGAACTATGTTCGGGATCGGATTCTCGGACCCAGCTGACTTTAACATGAAAGCAAGGAACTCGAGAAAAATGAGAGGCACAAATATCTCAGAAATCACCTTCAGCGATATCATCAAGGATATTTGGATGAAATAACACAGGGCCACAAAAGGAAAACGGGGTGGACATTTCCTGAACTTGCTTGTTCTATATGTTTTTTGGGTCGCCGATCACGATCCTGGTATCCATGTAACCCCATCACGTCTGGATAAGTTCAAACGGAGGTCAAACTCCTCAAGCCGAGGAAAATAATTTCTCTGACACCAGATTCTGGAAGAACGGACAATTTCACTTCCGGATACACTTCGACCTTCTTATCAAAATGACCCCTGGAAGTCATTTGGAGGTCATCTTAAGTCGAATTCTCTTTTGAATCATATAGCTGGTATATCGGCTAGGACTGGAACTCCGAACTACGTACCTAATATTGTGTTTTTTGGGTCGCTGATCACGATGCTGGGGTCCATGTGACCCCATCACGTAAGGGTCAAGGTGAAATGAAGTTCAAACCCCACATTTAGCAGAAATTAATTTTTCTGACACCAGATTCTGGAATAACGGAAAATTTCACGTCCAGACACTCTTGAACCTTATTATCTTAATAATCTCTAGAAGTCATTTTGAGGTAATCTGAAAATCGAATTCTCTTTTGAATCATCCATCTAGTATTTTGGCTAGGAATGAGTCTCATTATGTTTTTTCAGTTGGTTATCACGATCCTAGTGTCCATTTGATCCCATCACGTCAAGGACAAGGTTAAATGAAGGCCGAACCCCTCATTTCACAAAAAAAATTTCAACCTCAGATTCTGAAAGAACGGAAAATTTTACGTCCAGTCACACTTTAGCCCTTTCATCAAAATGACCTCTGGAAGTCATTTAAAGCTCATCTTAAGCCAAATTCTCTTTCGAACCATTCAGCTGGTATATCGACTAGGACTGGGTCTCCAAACTACGTATCATCGTATTTTTTGGGGTCGCTGATCACGATCCTGGCGTCCATGTGACCCCATTACTTCTGTGGCAAGGTCAAATAGAGGTCAAACTCCTCATTTCGCAAAAAATAATTTTTCTGTCACCGACGAAGTCCCTGGGTAAAGGCATTCAAGCCACAATGGCTGGCACAAGAAAAAGTAGCCGTATGGTGCAGGGACTCTGAAACCCAGTTTCGGCGATTGGTCAGGGTGAAAATATCAAGTAAGAAGGCAAGTACGTTTGCAAATCAACTCATGCTCAATCATTCAGCCTTCATTCAACCTTGACCCAGATGTGCTAGGGTCAATGATACGTAGTTTGGAGACCCAGTCCTAGCTGAAATACCAGCTGTATGATTCAAAAGGAATTTTGTTTTCAGATGACCTCCAAATGACCTCTAAAGGTCATTTCGATAATAAAGTCCAAGGCTGGCTGGACGTAAAATTTTCCGTTTTTTCAGAATCTGGTATCAAAAAACTTATTTTTCGCGGATGGAAGCAAAGAGCAGTCATACTTGGGTCACTCCGTGTCCTTGAGACACACGAGGGATTCGCCGGCCCTCCGTTTTGATTTTGTCGTGCATGTGGTCACTCATCTCACGGTCGTGAGACCTAGCCATAGGTGTATTTTACCGCGGTTCAACTGAGAGCTTGTGCCATTTTCCTGAATGACAGTTGCTGCCAGATGGACCCTGCGGTGGTTGTTAAAATCACGAGGTGCCGTATCGATAGCCATTTTCTCAAAGGAATGGAAGAGGTTTTTTTCTTTATAATAACAACATTGTTGAAGAATGTTGACTTCTGAAGTGTACCGTTGTTTGACAAAAACTTGGATTCATTCCGAAATACCTATAAACTATGGATCGACTGTCCAAAAAATAATTTCGAACGCAACGGTAATGTTTAAAAATGTATTTCATTTCTCAAAAGCGAATGGAAAATGAAATTGGTTGCGTGGAAATTGGCAGCGAGGCAATACTTGACTTGCTCTAAATTTGGACAATTGAGGAAAAAAAAGGTACTCAAGAGTCGTATTCAATTATCCAATGGAAACTGATATTCTTTTAAACGATCTTAGTAAAATAATTTACTATTTATCTATTTTGGATTTGCCAAACTTGGCATGAGCTTTGGACCCACTGGGTATGGTTGCGGGTTCAATTCCGGCCTCACACACTAAAAGAGCCTCGGCGGCCTACGGAGAGTCGTAAGTCTCATGCCTCCAGAGTTCTCTGAATTCTCTAAGTACTTAGTAGCTGTTGCTCTTGGTGGTTCCGAACTGACCTTAAGCTGTAGGTCCCCCTCACCACTGAGTAAGTGGTGAAGTGTTTAACGGAATGAAAGAGAGGTTATGTAAAGACTCTTGTACCTGTGAAAAGAAGAGAGTTCAAACAAATATTCCGAAGTAATTTCTACATTTTTGAGGATATTTTGATGACAATAACAATTTGTTATCTTCACAGCCATTTCTCAAAGAAATCACTATGAGTTTATGTATTTGTATTCGAAATTGTGCTTTTTCACAGGCCCAACAGTCAGTTATTTAGAAATAACTTTCCGATATGTTTCGATAACATTTTACAATTTTCAAACAACCTTCTTTGACAATTCCATTATTGAAGTGTCTCGTCATCCTGGGATTAGGGACGAATGGCAATTCCGCTTTGCTCGCTAGTCGTCCTGAATAACGAGACAACCAGTATTTTTCAAAAATTCGACTTATTATCCTGGAAAAGTGCACTCCATTAACCACATTACTTCAGATATATGATTTCTCATATCCCTGAATTTAACCTGCTCATTTTTGAAAGGACCAATGGATAAAAATTTATGCACAAGATAGGAATCATTTCCAGCCGAATCACTACCGGCTCTTATTTTATTAAGATTACGCTGCCGTCCTGCGTTCACGTATTCGTACCTTCATAATACACTCAAATTTTCGAAGAATGGCAGGTTTCGGGCTTGGCTATCAACGGCTTTGGCCTAACTTTGCGAATAAAGAAACGTAAATAGTAAGGTCCGCATGCACTTTTTCTATGTGATTTTCGCCTGACGCCAACTGACGCACATTACCGGTACCTCTCTCAAAACCCTGCGGACCAACTCGTCCACGAGCGACATTTTCGGGACTTTTATTTTTGGGATACTTTTGGTCAGGATTCAAGTGCATCAAATTTTTCAATTTCCATCCTTTTCAACACACGTGGGGTAAACTTTTTTTTTTAATAGAGGATGAAAAATCTTGCATCAGACATTCCTACTAGATAAGACGCATCCTCCGACTGCGAATCCATATCCTCAGAACTGCTTTCGCACTACTTCAGGGACAGGGGGGTGAGACCACTCCGCTGTTCCTTGGTTTTCTGCTGTTATTTTCGGCTGTCTGCACGAAGAGAATTGTCTAGTGGTTAAAGCACGGAAAGCTGTCAGGCGTTTTCGCATGCACGTATTGTGCTATAATCGCACGAATCGGTGAAAAAAAACACGAGAAGTGATCTTGTATAGAAAGTACGAGTTACATTTATGTATGCAGCGATTATGTGCGACCACATCACGTTGCTTGGCTATCCCTTGCAGCACGCGATCCATGCGATTACGGTATAGACTTCTTGCAACGGAGCAACAGGCCGCAGTACTATTTCCGCTCTGAGTTCGATCCGCTTTAGTCTGTAAACCATGCTTATTTTGCACAATCACATTACATGCTGGAACGCACGTTTCTGTGGAGATGTTGCCCGAATTTCGTGCTTCCCAAGTCCGTTTGCATTTTGTGCTAATAAAGGAAGAAATTCGGTGCTATCTTTGCTAGACAGTTCGCTCCGTGTGCCCTTGCACCTGATTCTCCCCTCACTTTGGTGCTGCCTTTCGAAACATCACGCATCTTGCTATGCGCACCCATCGGGCCTGTGTCTTTCTCTGCCGCACCTTTAGCAGCAGTTCTTTCTATCTGGCCCAGTGCAGGCTGTCGCCATGTGACCGTGACCCTGACAACAGTGCACCTGGCGACTTTAACTCCCTTTCTATTGTGAAAGGACATCCATCCAACTTCGAGGTGTCTTGTACGTATTAACCTTATGGATAGATCTTCGTTGAACTTAATGTAGGCCTTGAAGTTTTCCCTCAATGCCTTTTTTCGTCAAGCTGACTTTTCAACTCACCTTTCACGTTCTCGCCAAAGTGTCCCCTGAGCGCCTCTCTTACATCCAAACCCTCCGTATTTACGTGGTTACGACGTCAAGCACCTTGGTCTCAGAACGGGAATGAGCTCACGCACTTTTCCGACACTGCTGACAGCCTTTTTAATAACAGGAGTCAGCCGAGCTCTGCCTTGCACCTCATTCAAACTTCAGTGAGGATTCCTCCATATCTGGTTCGTCGAACACCTCTAATTTTAACAACAAGGGTGCCCGGATTCACCGCCCTCTTGATGTTTCTGGGGACATGAGCTTATCTTGATTTCTCAGACGGCTCTATTAAGATCGCCTCCCTTAGAGCTCTTATCTGGCCCCTTTGTTCTGCATCGTTTTTTTCTTTTGACTAGGTGTTGCCTCCATCATGGAGCTTGTGGCTGCGAGTAAAGGGACCTGAACTCGATTCCTGATCTTCTACATCGCAGGTTTTCTCGCTCTGGGCTCGGAAGGAATCACGGTGGTCTCTCTTGCCCTCTTTCCCCGGGTGAAAGCGTGAGTTGACTCAGCGTCTCCTTCCGTCTGGGTCCCCTGCTCAGATACCTGTAGTGTACCACTTGCGGGGCCTGTCGGTCTCATAGCTATTCCTCCTCTCGCTTTCTCCGCACAATCGTATCGCAAAAGAAAAACTCGTTGGACATTCATATGCTTCACTTCGTGCCCGATCTAATTTTAACTTGCTTTACGTGCTTCATCAAGTCCTTCTCGGATCGACACGTACATACTTCTATACGACTTGCAGAAACTCACTATCTTATTCAGAACCTCCTTCATATTATAAAGTCCTGTGATCTTATTAGCTAGGGAAATATGAGGTCCGCCTGCGCAGAGCCCGGCATGTGGAGGTAAAACGTCCGCATTCTCTAGGAAGCGACTTGCTATCCTAGAGACATCTCTTAGAACACCACTCTCTGGTGCCATGCAGCCTCCAGCACGGTATTTCGCGCATTAGCTTGGAGGTTTTCCCTTCGGGACCATCTCCGGATCATTGTCTGCGACCGCTTATCAAGTTTTGTAACTGTAACCAGAAAAAAAAAACCCTCGGCACAGGGTCCCTCTATCCGCAATATGTGGACACGTCCGTTAGCCTGGTCAAAGCCAAGCCGGGAGGATAGACATGGTAATTGGAATCATCACACAAGAGTGATTAGTTACGAAAGAGTGATTGCTTACAACTTGAATCCTTTTTCCAAATTGAATATGTGAATTTAAGAAAAGCGAGTATCAGCATTGCGATTGTTCACAGAGCAGTGATTGGTCATAGAAGGAACAACGGTTACAGACTTTAAACCCTCTTTGCATTTTAAGGATAGGGTTGCAGTATAGTAAACAGTTATAGAAGATTGATTGGTCATGAAAGGGTGATTAGTCACAACTTGAACTCCCTTTTCCATTCGATGAGAGTGGGAGCGAGTGCACAGTATGTTGACGAGTCACAGAAGAGTGATGGCAATAGGGAAATAGGGGGATGGCAGGAGAATAAAAGCATTGCCATTGATCACGGAAAAGTGATTGGTCACAAAAGAGAGAAAGTTTACCATTCTCCCTTTCACATACAAAAGGGTGTGGGAAGGGTTACTGTGTTCTGACTAGTGTACCGCGGACGACGAAAATCTGAAGGAGATGAAAGCCAGTGAAGATCTGTACAGAAGTTATTACGTTCTCATCATGCAGAGAAGGTATTGGCTTATGTGAAGATCAACATCCGCAGATTTAATGAAATCTCTGTTTCAAGATCCCGTGGATCTGAAAACCTCGGTTTTATGATGATGACTGTCTGTCTGTCCTCATCGTGATTGTTGTAATTGTTGTCAATGTTGCCGTCTTCGTCGTCACGTTCGTTGACTAGCATTTTTTGACCAATGATTATGGTTTTAATTATGGGGAAAGTACTCAAAAAACAAACATTCCATTTTGCGTTGAAATTATGCAAGAAACGAAAAAAAAAATGACAAGACAAAAGTTGTCTACCTGAAACAGTTCTAAAAACTTTGTCGTCACAATTAATCAAAAGAACACGTAGTTTTTGTTTCATTGGCAAAAATAGCTTTTAAAATAGAAAAATTTATTTTGTTGCCAGACGCACAGTTTTTTTATTGGCGAAAAAATATTAAAATTGAAAAGATGCATTTTGTGGCCTGTTTGAGATTCAAACTAGAAAAATGATCCGAAAGCGAAGTTAGAAGGTTGTAAGCGGGTCAGGAAAATAAGGACACGCCGATTAAGAGTCATTAGAAAGTTTATTGACCTTTTCACACCGTGAAAAGATCCTTTTGCTTAGCAGGTTACACAATTGTATGAAAAAAAGGTATTTCTAGAGGCACACGCACGATATCAAATAGAAAAATAGAAACAAACTCTGTTGATAGTAAGCGAAAAATGCACGTAGTAAGTACACAACAAGACGAACGTACAGAAAAGTGACTCGGATCAGGTATCGAGCAGTACTAAAACTGTCCCCTTGACCCGCCTAGGTACTCGATCCCCCAGGAGGCTAAA
>WSXT02229248.1:0-16372 GCA_011762715.2 Neuroterus valhalla | reverse complement strand
GACGCGTGGCGGTCTCGGGTAGATGAGGCAATGAACTTTCGAGTTCCAAATGCTGATAAATAATAATAATAATATATTGCGTTCAGCACATTTCAAATGTTCCCAAGGGTATATACGAACGTCACTGAATAAATTACTTTCATATTGAATGAGTATCTTTTCGGCATGGCATGTGGCGCTTAGAGAATCATGAATTGGCGGGATATAGCGCGGGTGAACACTACCACGCGGTTGTAGAAAAAACGCATTTATTTCTACGGGGGCAGCTGGAGGCAGCTTCTGTTGAAGGAATCAAAAAGTTGATACGTTCAGGTAATCGAAACGGGAAATCCCGGCGCGTGCACTCACAGGCGAAAAAAGAGTTCACTACGTATATCCCTGAATTATATGGAAAAACAATTTTTGGACGTGCACATTTCACTCCCAATATCATTAACATACTTGTTCAAAATGCGAATCCGGAAGCAAGCAACGATTTAACTTACCTTCAGAAATATCCTCTCTTTCAAATTATCTGCTCGCTACAAGGACAGTTTTGAATATAGGGACTTGCCCTTTTACAAAATAATGCTCCAACACTCCGTAATAATGAACATCTACCTCAGCCGGTAAACTTCCAATTTTGAGGTTTCGGCCAGCTCCTTGAGATCTTGAACCACTGTGCGCTGCCCTAATTTTTCCCACTTTCATTCTCATCATCACTGCATTATTTGTTTTATCATCTTCCTTTTATTTCGGTTCTACCACAAAACCCTTTCTCACCCCTGATATCGTGCTACACATCCATCCCCCTCTAGCATGCTCCTTTCTTCCTTCTGACATTTTCCAAACATATAATTTTGGTAACTTCCTCTCTATTTTCTTTCAGTCTTTCTGTCTAGTCGTGTCTAACACATCATTATTTTATCCCATTTTTCCAATTCACACGAAAAGCCCTCATCCTTGTTTTTCCATCCTGACACATTTCAGAACGCTAAATTCACTTCCTTATCTCCTCCTTCTGCTCCTCTCGTCCTAGTCTTCATACTTTTATGCCTTTTGTAAAACCCGTGGTGTCCCCATCAGTTTCATTTGTCTGTCCACTGTCCTTCCTTTCTTGACTCCTTTGACATACTTCTAATTCTTCTTTTCCTTCTTACCAGTTCCTCATCTCTCTGTTAACCTATATCTCCTCTCCTGTCAGGTCATATCTTCTTCGATTATTTCTGTCCTCCCTTTCAGCATTCTTTTTTCCCCATTATTTCGAATCTATCCTCTACACTTCCTGGTATCATGGTAAACATGCCTTTCCTTCCTTCTTCTATTCTTCTTCTTCTCTTAACTTCTCCCACTCTTGCCTTTGCTCCGACGTCACTAATCACCTATCTTACCTCTTCCTCTCTTTTTTCGTTGTTAACTTCCACACCCTCAATCACTACGTTCTTTCTTATCTATTTTCTTTGCTATTATTTTCCCTACTGGTCTTCTGTTCTTCCTGTATATTTTACTTTCCAGCTTTTCCCAAATTATCTATTCTCCCCATATTCGCCCCGTCTTCCACTCCCCTTACTATGACTCAGACTCACCTTTGAATTCTTTACTCACCGCACTTTTGCACTTTTGCACCTCTTCATTTTTTTTTTGTTTCTAAGATTCAATGCTGGAAGGAAAATAACACATTTCAAATCTTTATTTAGACACTGTGAGTCCCAGGCTGATTTATCTACGCAACCGTCTCTGGATATCAATCTACAATTTCCTGGCTGTTCTCTCTCTCACAGAAAGTCAGCATTTAGAAACCATACAAACGGCTCTAGAACTTTGCGGCCCGGAAATAGTGATAAATTCCATCTACGAAGCAATGAAAAATAACGCAACCGAGCTGCAGATGAGTGCAATCGGATGCCTCGCGTTTTTGCTCTCCCAGGAGTTGCAGAAAGACCCAGAAAAAACCGTTCTCTCTCTGAAATCAGTGCTGGACACGAGCCTTATGCTACTTTGTAACGGAAACAAGGATTTAACTTTGAGGGAAGTTTTATCCAACGTCAATAAACTTTCCATAAGAAACTCAAATATCCACAAGAGAAAATCAAATGGAGAAGATGAGCTCAAAACTCAAATTAACGACACAAAGTCCCATCGTGAGAATCCAAATCTTACGGTGGGTTCGGAAATCTGCAAGATTCTTATGCATCTCTTCATAGCGCACAGTTACGCCAAGACTAAAAAAGCTGATAAACAATCCAAAGACAAAGATCTTATTGTGGGCGCGCTTACGAATTTGCTCTGCGTTTCTGGAGAGGCAAAAAAAATTGCAATCAAGGAAGATTTGCTGGAAACTTCTTTGATGATGTTGAAGGAATTGTACGTTAAACTCAATATTCAACCATTTGAGTTGTACAGGAGTCAAACCGATCGCGAAAAAAAGGTATTAAAAACATTTTCTAATTTTCCGAGAAGAACTTGAATCTAGAATTTAAATCGCTGTAAGGGGCCGTTGATTAGGGCGAAGCAAACAAATTATTTCTTTCAATGTTAGAGGGGGTTTCAAAACCTGCTATTTTGTACCTGGATCTTTCACAGAAAAATTGCAGATGAAAAATAATACGTCTCATGTTCGCGATGAAGATCCGAATTACGGAAGAAGAGAATTCTTCGTCATTGTGGAACGAAATCTATTTTCAATGTATAAAAAGGTCTTTCAGAATTAGTATTTACATCTATCTTCAAAAAACTGTGCTGCGATGAGAGATCCATGTACATCGTAAATTGTTGGTTCATTCGAAAAAAAAGTAAAAACATTATGCTTTGACGTAATTAAATGAATTTTTTTTATCGTCAATAATCAATCGTTAGAAAACGTCAGTTTATAAGCTATACATCAGCAAACAATTCTTTAAACATTTTGAATTGTCTTTGAATCCAAACAAATGATGTAAAATCATCATTGTTGACTACTTAAGACTGCTTCCTCTCGAATTCCAACCCGAGAAGAAGAATTTTCAACAAAAAACCTCAAAAGATTAGTATTCAACTGGACAGATTTTTCCCCTGTTTTTTAAAAACTTTACCTTTGATTCTTTGTCAAAATGTGACCTGAATTTTATGATCTAATTAGAGAATTAGGCTATGTTTTTCTTTTTTTCTGTGTAAAAAGTCTGTTATTGTATTTCATGTTCGGAATTCATCTCTTTTGGTTGAAAATCCTACTAATAGGTTGAAATCTAAATTATTCCGTTAAAAATACAACTGTTCTGTTAAAACGTAACCTTCCCTGGTTAAAAAATGCAACTGATTGGTAGAAAGTTAAAATATGTTGTTATAGTGTATTCTATTGGTGGAAAATTAATGTGTTTTTTTCACAATTCGTCTTCTTTTTGGAGTTGATATTTTCTAGTTTATTATTTATCCATTAGGTTAAAAATTGATGCATTTATTGGGAAATGTTTTTGGTATAGATTGAATTTCTTTGGTAGGAAATCCATCGTTTCCGTTATAAAATACAGCTAATAATATAATAACTACTGTGTTGAAAGATCTAAAAAAAGCTCCTCATTTCGGGTGAATATTCTTCCTGCTAAAAAATGCAATTGTTGGGTTGAAATGTAACTTTTCTCGTCTAAAGATTCAAAAATTAGGTTGAAATAATATTTTTTTTTCGGTTGGATTAGAGCGTGCTAGATTTCTAATGAAAATCTTATTCGTTTAAGGTATTAATATTAAGTTTACCGTTGGAATTAAGCTTTTTTTGGTGAAACAACTGCTTGTTTCAAAATTAAACTACTTCTATAATAACTCAGTTTTTTGTCCATAAATTATTTCTTTGATTCCAAATATTAATATTGTATTGAAAATTCTTCTGTCTGAGTTATGTTTTCGATTAATTGAGTTTTTGATAAGGAATGCAAATTAAAAAAAATGCATTCTTTCAAACTAAAATTGAATTATTCCATTTTTGGCGAAACTTTTTTCTTTCTTTTTTAAGAATTTAACTTTCTGGTTGAAAATATATATTTTATATCTGGAAATTCAACTTTTTTGTTGAAGTTCATGTATTCATCATAATAACACAGGTCTTCAAATAATGGGGTTGTATTTGTTGTTGGAGAGGTCTTTTCCGGAGTAATTTTTTCCGTAGAATCCGAGCTAAGAACATGTCCATCACGTTTGGATTTTGAGATATTCAAGGTTATATACTCGGAAAATGGGGGTTTTTGCTACGTTTGAGGTTATGTACTGGGCGCGCGAAATTTTGTTGGTCTTGTTTCAAAACGTTATCATTTAGTAATACCCTTCTCCCCTTAAAATAAGCTATTGAACAGTCACCAGCGATTTTCCTCACAAAGATACAGCCATTTCCAGTTTAGGCATTTATCTGAAAAATCGTATGAGCATTCACTTTGACTCTTTAGAGCATACCATTTTGCACTCGAAAATTTCTCTCAGAAATTTGTACCTGGAGGTCTTGATGGTCTCTGGATAATAATTTATAGTGAGAAAATCGACATCTCTATTACCAAGATGGCGGACTAAAATGTACAAAATCGAAGGATTTCGATCTATAAAAGCTTTTATTCAAGGGTTTCGGGGTCGCTGGTTATGAATATGCCGTTGCAAGATTAACATTCTCATAAACAAGATGGCCGATTCAAAATGGTATTCTCCTATGAGTCAAAGTGAATGCCTATACGATTGTTCAGATGAATGTCTTAACTGAAAACGGCTGTATCTTTGTGAGAAAAATAGCTGGTGACCGTTAAATGGCTTATTTTGAAGGGAAAGAGTAGTACTAATTGATGACGTTTTGAAACAGAACCAAAAAAATTCCGCGCTCCCAGTACATAACCTCGAACGTAGCGAAAAACCCCATTTTCCGAGTATATAACCTCGAATATCTCAAAATCCTGACGTAATGGACATATTCTGAACTCGGATTTGGATTCTACGGAAAGAATTACTTCTGGAAAGACCCCTAACTTTTTTACAACAAAACCTTGCAGACCTGTGTAATTATTATCATCATTTGATTTAAATATCAACTATCATGTGTGTCGTAAAAAAATCACCTTTTTCATTAAAAAAAACTAATTGCTTTGAAGTTTACTTTGTCGAAAACTCATTTTTTTGTTTCGCGATTCCTATCTTTGGTTGAAATTTCTTCTTGGTTTCAAATGTATGTTTTTTGTTGAAAATTCGTCTGAAATCAGAAAATTGATCTTCTTATTGAAATTTTATTTTTGGAGGATTTAGCTATTTGCTAAAATATTCAGCTATTTTGTTTGCAGTTAGGCGGGGGGGGGGGCTCGAAATTATTAAGGTAGTTTATAAAAGGAACAAAAAAAATACTCTCTTTCTCAATTCCAATTTTTTTTATCCAGGTTCATCCGTTATTACACGAAGTCAATGCAATTTTTGTCTTGCTGATGAACTTCATGTATAGAAGTGTTCAGGTGAAGGAAATGTTTGCGAAGGCTGGTCTAGCTGACGTATTACATAAATTATGGGCGTGGATCGCTTTACATAAAAGTGTTCTAATATCTGGATTAAAATTGATAGCCACTTTTACGACTGATTGTCCTGAAGGTGAATTTTATTATTATTCATTTAACTGTCTTGCATTTTTATTTGTTGATCTATATTCTATAATTTATTAACAGCGGCTCAATCATTGCCGTTGACAACAACTCTACCCGGCACGGGACTTAGGAAAACTCCAAACACGGTTGCCTTGATACACGTTATCATTCACCTGGCGTGTAAGGAAATCGAGAAAGCAGGACAGCTTTTTGAAAACGAGAAGTTGCACTTTGCTTTTCATGCTTTACGAAATTCTGTGCACAACCACGAGTGCAGGGTTGCTATTTCAAAGGTACATTTTGGGTATTTTGAATTGGAGGGATATATTTAGGTTTTTATTTTAACTTTATTTCACTGCTCTGTTTATTTTTACATTTCAGAGCAACCTCCTGCAGTTCTTTACAAAAATTCATCCTGGTAGTACGAAAAGATCGAAACCTTGGCCTTTGGTAGAGATGTACTGTTTAGAATTCCTAATCGATTTCACTTATTACGAAGAGGGGCAAATAAGTGTGTCAAAGGTATGCGATAAAATTTACTATTTTTTTAGTTTCTTAAGGATTATTCTGGCATTATTATTAATCAAATTGTTTTAGGCTATTGATGGATTGGATGTTCTTATCCAATTAGCAAGATGTTCGACTCCTTCGACACGAATTTTGTCGTTGTCAACGCTGCGAAACATGTCTTTTAATGCAACGAATCGACCTCGTCTTTTGACTTCAGGTAAGCAATTCTTACAAATTGGTTAAAAAATCTTTTCCTGTGGAAGAGTGTTTCAGAAAGCTCTTATATACTTATAGCGGGATTTAATAGTATTAAAATGTGAGTATGAAGCGGCAATTCATTATCATTCAAACTCCACAAAATGCATTCCTAATAATTATTCACTGTCCCCAGATATAGGTATATATTTTAGTTGATGAAATATTTAATTCTAGCAATATGATACGCGCTACATCGCGCAGGAAACGTTGCACTGCCAAGTACAGTAGACTCGGCGACAGTTCCCGTTTCCGTGGCTGTAGGGGAAGCGAACGGGAAGTGTCAGATTTCCCCGACTCGTTTTTACTCGCGCGCAACGTGTAAGTCCGTGTTGCGTGCGCGAATTCGAATTTGTCCAAGCACCGGGTGAATTGGATAACGAAAATGCCTAATAGTCGAAGAAATTAATTAGTTTTTTGATGGTACATTTTTCAATATTTGTAAACAAAAATGGAAGTTTTTTAATGAACAAATAGCTCTGTACTGTTTTAAGCATTGATGCGAGTTCAACATGATTTCCTTCCTCACAGTATTTAATAACATTTGCCATTCCTGTCATAGAATCTTCATTGGCAAAACCTTTTGCCAAGCTTCGTCCAACCAGAAGATTGCGTTTTTGATAGCAATTGTTTTTATGTGAGAAATTATATCGACTCCATCGTTGGTTACTCGTAAAATTGATTGTAGAAGTAATTTTCTGCAATCTTGTTTGACGTTTTGGATGATTCCTTGATCACACGGTTGAATAATAGAAGTGCAATTGGGAGGCGAGGAGGCTACTTCGATATCCCCTTTTCCTAGTCCAAAATTCTTGTGGTGGCTGGAAGCGTTGTCGATAAGGAGCAAAACTTTCACTGTCAATTTTTTCTTTCAAGAGAGCAGTTACAGTCTTCACGTATTGTTTTTCAAACCAGTCAGTAAAGATTTTAGAATTCATCCAAGCACTTTTTTATATGTGTATAATACACAGGTAACTTATACATTGCTGTATTATGGTGAGCTCTTGGTTTTTTGTCTTTACCAATTACAATCAATGAAAGTTTAAAAGTACCTTCTAACTTAGTGCAAGCCATCATTGTAATTCGCTTTTTGTTGACTTTGAAAACTGCAGCACTTTTCTCACTCCTATCAGCATGAGTTTTTGTTGGTAAAGTTTATAATAAGAAGCGAATTCATCGTCGTTGAATATTTTTCCGCCTGACAAATGTTGGTTTTCGATTTTAGTCAGCGAACTTTCCTTGAAATCGTTAGTTCGGCTCAAATCAGCGGAAAGTCTTTTACCTGTCACTGCCAGTTGACGAACCCCATACGTTTTTTTCCAAAAAGTAAGCCACTCATTTCTCCTTTCCTGAAACCAAATATGCAGGACTATGTTTAATTTTTCATTGGAATTATTTGTAAAATGCTTCTTTTTCGGGTCTTTTGATTTCTTTCCTTCGATTTCATCTCAACTTTTACGCCATTTGCGAATTGTGGAAGCATCTACGTTGTGCTCCTTCGCTAAGCTTGAAACGAGAATTCCCTCGTCGGTTTTTTTTCTTATTTTCTTGGATGGCTCCATGATATAATTTATAACCTGCAATGATTGAACGACGGTAAAATTATGATTGGAAAATAATTTGATTCAACTTTCGAATTACAAATTAATTTAGTTCAATTTAATCATTCAAGTTCATGTGGATTTGGTCATTCCCTTACTAAAATTATTTATCACCTCATTTACTTATTACTAAAAAGATTATACTATATACAAATTATATTTTGATAAACGTTATGCTCCTACATGAAAATAAAAATATTAAGTTGAAAGTTTAATAAGAAAAAGTAGAAGACACAGCAAAACACTGAAAATTTCGGTGAAGAAAGCAGCTGATGACCAAAACGAACATTGATTCGAGACAATGTTAGAGCTATCGATCGATACCGTTCGATACACACACGCGGCGCGTCGAGTGTGCGCCGTGTGTCCAGCAAGAGTGGGGACGGGCGAAAGGAGGAGAAATGCGAGAACGGGAAGTGTCACAGCGTAAAGTGTCGCACGGTCTACTGTAATAATAAACAAATATGTAGCAAGATTGCCATGATTATAATTCTGAATTGTACACTTTAAACACACGAGCGAAAAATGTTTACTTTAGGTTAATTGAGTTCGAAATGTTTTATTGAGAACATTATCAAATTTTGAATAAATTAATTTGAAATGATCAGTTTTTGCATGGCTTCATTCGAAGAACAACAATTTTTTATCGTTCCATAAATTTATTTGGAAAAGGGCTCAGAAAATGGGAGAGTTACTCAAAACAATGTAGTAACTTTCTTAGTGAACCGTCATAAATTTGAATTTGGAACTGCACCATTTTGGATGCTCAAATTAAAACCTATTTGACTATGAAGAAAACTGCACATTTCTTTGCTTTCGACATAAATTAATTTCAGCAAAATTATTTATTGACACTTTTATTTTGAAATCTTGAAATCCTATAATATTGGGCTAATTGAAATTCAAAACATGAAATGCTGCTAATGCTACAATCGCAATCATGCACGTTTCATGATATTTAAAATCATTCTGACTCTTTTCGAGGCAAAACTGAGAAGGTGAAAGACTCGACTTACGCTTGAAATGAGCAGGGTTTTTCTTTTATTTTAGTTATTTTGAGTCATAAAAATATGGAGAACGCATCAACCATAGAGAAAGATTAGAGAACCTAAGTAAATCGTCGAATGCTAGATTTCAATCAATAATTTCATCCTGTTCGAAGATTTCAAACATTTGAAACAAATTTTGAAGAATTACATATATTGTCAATGAACATACATACATACATTTTAATTTATAAAATAAAATGAGCTTTCAATTCCTAAGAATTTATTAAAAGAGGGAAAATATACAATCTTTAAACATTCAATCTAGAATAATCCGGAATAATCCAAATCTACTCAATTTGATCTTGAAATTATACTCCCTCAGAAAATGTTCAATTGGAAACCCTTTGAATTTAGAGATCAGAAATATAAGTTTTCTGAACTGCTTCATTCGGAAGCTTTTTAAATCCAAATAAAGAACTCCATTTTTATGAGAATACTTCGAAATCCTCTGAATCCAATGGATATCGTACATTATCTCTTGGAATCTCTTTGGAACTATTGAACTTTCTGGAAATTCGATGAAATCCTTCTAAAATTGTGAGAATATCATGTTTATCTTTTTCAATATTTCCTGAAAATATTCTAACTGGAACCCGTAAATTATTTTGAAAATTTCCGAAAATCGTTTCAAATTTGTTAAATCATATGAAGATACATCGAAATTATTTGCATTAGATGGATATCGTGCATTATCTCTTGAAACTTTTTTGGAACAATTGCATTTTCTGGAAATCTTTCTAAATTTTGTTTCTATCTAAGATGTTTTTTAGATTTCGTGAAATCTTTTGCATCCCACAAAAATCCGGTATCAACCCAAAACATCTGTGAAATTGCTCAAAATCTCCAAGAATTGGTTAAAATCCTTATGTAATACTTCGAAGTACTACGAAATCCCTCAAAATCTTTTCAATCCTCGAAAATCTGTAGAGTCTCTCAAAATCTCTCAAAATATCCGAAATTGAAATATTTTGAGAGCTATCAAAATATTTCGAAGTATAACGATATTCCTTGGAATCTTTCAAATCCCTTTGAAAATTAACCGAAATCTTCGAAATCCATGAAAATCTTTCGGAATCTTTTAAAATCACTTAAGATATTTCAAATCAATAATAATAATATTTTGGGTGCCATTGAAATCACCCGGAATCTCCTAAAGTCCTATGTACATAGTATTTGGAAATCCTTTATATCTCACTGTGATCTTTTGGAATCCTGAAAATCGCTTTAAATCTTCAGAATCCTGTGAAAATCCCTTACAATCTTCTAATGAGGTTTCAGAATCAATGTTTTCCGCAAAAGTTTACAAGACCCTCTGAAATCCTCGAAATCTTTCAAAATATTTGAAAATCTTTTGAAATCTCCCAAAACCCTTGAAAATTTCTACTAATATTTTTGAATCTTATTTGAATCTTTGATTTGATATCTTGCAATCTTTGAAATCCCTCGAAACATTTTGAAATCCATTCGAATCTTTCGTAAGTCATTAAAATTCCTATAAGTCAGTATAAATCCCTTATTATATTTGAAAATCGTTTGGAATTTCTTCAAATCACTTCGAATTCTTGCAATCTCTCCGAATCTTTGGAATTTCTCTAAGGTTCATTGAAATCTTCCTAATCCATAGGGATCTCTTAGAGTCTTCTCAAATCCTTAACAATATTTTCAAATGCATTGAAATCTTTTAAAAGACTATCAAATTTCCTTACAATTCCTTGAAGATCCTTTCATAATGTTTGGGAATCTTATTAGATTCCGTTAAATCTTTAAAACCATGCACAATCCCCTGAAATCCGTTGTTGTACTTTGGAATATGTTTAGGTATTCCTTGCAATAGATTTTTTTTTTAACGGAAAGCCAAATCGGATTGGTATTATTAGGAAACGAAATATACTTCGCGGGCATAAAAATGGTCGTCGCAAAGGCACGTGTTATCATTGAAAGCTATTACTATATATATGGCCTTTGCGATCACCATGTTGGAACCACCAGATGGCAAACAGTTATATTTCGATTGCCAATATCCATTAGCTCTATTCATTTTAGTAGGGTGTTTCAAGATTTCCATTGCTTCTCTATGCCTTCTTGAAAAAATATTGTTTGTTTTTGCGATGACGGTTGTTTTATCAAATAAAATGCTATGTCCTGTTTTGGTATTGTGCTCAGCTAGTGCTGATTGCGTGAAATGTTTTAGCCTGACTCACGGTCGTATACACAGGTCAGGGGGCTCTCGTGGTGGGGGATGTTTCCTAACGTAAGCCAAAAAGTTTCGCAAACGGGCCACTGAGTGTAGTGGTGCATATGTCGAGTGCTTCAGGATTTAAAAATCAAAACAAACCACGGTCGTCTAACTCACGGTCTAACCTAAGTGAACCAAAGATGCCTAAAGACGAAGTGTCAGCGAAATTCACACAACAATAAAAAGACCTGCAAAATGCCTAGTTGTTCTGTGCCGAATTGTGAGACAAAAAAGTCAAGATTCGAAGGCAAAAGATCAACTTTTAAAGTGCCCAGTGATATTTTCGTACGAAAACAATGGGAATCGTGTGTCCGTGGCATGAACTTTTTTTGTTCGAAGGCGCGGGTATGTGAAAATAATTTTCCGGAGGAAGATATCATCTGAGAAAATGTAAAACGTAATCGCGAAGAGCGAATTATGCTCCGTGCTCCATTACAATACCCTCGCTTGCGAAATGGTGCCATTTCTTGAGATATAAATTTTAAAATGAACCGCCCCTTTCAGCACTCTACCATTACGCCACCACTGGAAGTGGCGATTTTCTGAATGAACCGGAAGCTTCAATAAGGAAACATCCCCCACCACGAGAGACCCTGGACCTGTGTATACGACCGTGGCCTGACTCAACTCTCATTTTCCTTTATACGTTGGCTCATCGCTTTTCCGGTTTCTCCAATATAGACTTTTCCACAAGAGCAACGGGTTTTGAATATTCCCGGATCACTTAAAAGTGCCTTTTTGTCTTTTCGGTTGTTTAGAAGTTTTCCTTTTTTCGCAGGTGGTTTGAATATGGTTTGAATATTATGTTTGTTGAGAATTCCTCCTATTTGTTCTGTGATACCTTGAATGTAGGGTAGGTCACTTTTCTGTCCCTTTCTTTGGTTGGGTAGTTGGCTGGTTTTTTCTAGTGTATTTTTTATTGCTCTATCAATTTGTTTGTTTGTGTAATCGTTTTGCATTAGGGTTTGTTCCACGTTTTGTAATTCCTTCTGTAAGTTATCTTTATCTATTATGGAGACAGCTCTGTGAACGAGGGAGTTGATGACAGACTCGCAGATAGAATAAATTATAAATATAGGAACAAAATAACCCGAAACCTAAGTTTCAGGTCAGCCCTGAAGATGCGAACTGGGACTTTCGTGAAACTTGGACAAAATTGGTAGTTTTTTACACAATCGAAACCCAAAACACCTTCTTTCATTAAGTCAATATCTATTTTCTGGGAACAGAAAAGTAGAATTTTATGTTTCAACATCTTTTCTAATTTCGGATTTACCTTTCACAGTCGACTTCATCAATCTTCTCCACGCCACATTCAAGACGGGATCGACAATCGAAATTGGAATTGTGGGTTCTATGCTGTGGTCGCTGATTAACAATAATCAGAAAGGTAAATTGATAGCTCGCAGTACTGGCTTCGCACAAAGCATCCAAGAAGTACTCGGCAAATTGACGCTGATAACAGTACCGGAAGAGAAACAAGAAAAAGACTTGATCAAAATGTTACAGTATGTATTACAGATTCTGAGTCCCTGCGAAAACAAAGGCGACCCTAGCTAGTGAAAGTGCAAAAAGGTCATGCGTATTTTATTTTAAATAGGATGTCTGAATGATATATGTACATATGCTCAAGATTTATTTTACTTAAGCCTGGATGCCTAATTCTTAGCTTTAATCCCTAAATCTAAGTCTCCGAGGTCTTAAGAGCTTACAATATTCTGAAATTCCTGCACAGGTAAAAACATGTTTGTGTCACCAAGTCGTTACGAAAATGACGTTTGCTATTATCTTATTGACTCTACGCTATAAATCAATTTCTCCCTTCAAAGGTATAAACAAACGTCATTCAATTTGTAAAGCAAAGGGAAAAATAAATCAAGAAATTGGAGTTCGACGCGAACTCCTGATTATTCAGATCCAGGTAGAGACTATTTTTATAAGTAGACTGACTATACTATTTATATTGTTCTGCGATAAACAGAACTTTCATTTTTGTACAAAGATTTTGAATACCGTATATGAAAGTGAAATATGGAAATAAAATGCGTTTTAATAATTTTTTGAATTTATTTCTCTGATTCATCTTCAAGGAGTATATAATTCAGGAGGCTATTATTGGTAATAATCTACAACTCCATCAATTTGGCTCAGCTTCATTGAAGGTCCTACGTTTCCGCTCGATTTTCGCGTGTTTTTCGTCTTGTGCCAATAAACACTGAAAATGACAGTGAATTGATTTTATACCTAATCCTCATTTTTGTATGTTTCCGTCATAAATGTATCTCGGGACTTCTAGGCCGGTGTTTTATCATCAGCCACGGACTGAGTCAAGTGCCTAATACATTCAAAGTATTAAGAATTAGCTACGAAGTATAGACTTTGTTGCAATGATGTTTTAGTAGCAACAATATTAAGCTTATGGTGTAGTTTCGAGTTCGTCTTGTAACGGTGTTGTCGTTATGCAGCGGCAGAGTGTTTTGAAGGTAACATGAGTCACCTCTGGATGCTTTTTTAGAGCTATCAACTGTCACGCCACAGGGTTTCACTCGTAAACCTCCTGATGGTCGAGGGGATTCCTTACAATGCGACAGGTGTTCAATGAAATAGGTTCTTGAGCCGCTGCCAGTATCTTACTGACTTCTAAATGATCAAGATGTTCAGTGTAACCTGCGTGTGTATTGCTCGTAGCCGATATCACAATAGGATGAATAAATGCATGTATATTGTCCTTACTTTATGCCTTGGTCACTATACTAATGGATCTTCGTTGTAAAGGTTGCCTGCAAATTCCGGTTAAGTGGACAAGTCTTGGTTTTCGAAAACGGGCACTGTAATGTATGTCTAGAAAGGCATCCATTGCGTCAATAGTACCAGGTTTGTGGCAAGTTGGTTGCGCCTCTTGCCCTTTACTATAGTGTACTGCAGTGCAAGTGAAATGGCTGCCGATAACTCCAAACGAAACGAAAACCTTTCGTCGCAACCATCTATATGTGATTATGGAAGATGTAGACAAGTGATTTCAGAAGATAGGGTTAAATGTAATGGATGTAATGCGCTATATAATAATTCACGCGGCTCACGTTCAACGTCGCCTCTCGGTGACAGGAGTGAGATGTAGAAAAAAAAATTCAGGGTCTTAGGATCCTATCCAATTAATTACAACTTAACTCCAATATTGTGATGCCTGTCAATAATATGCAACCAGTAACAACTGGACCACTCACCATCGATTCAATTGGGTAAGTCTTACGTGAAGAGTTTCAAGATTCAGAAGGAAACAAAATTGAAACACTAATCGAAACAAAAGTTTAGAATCATCGATAACAGAAGTCGAAGAAGACCTCGCTCATTGTTACAACAGTCGAGTGACGGTAGGAGCGGGAGTGACGAAGCTGATCGCCCTGGAGGAAAGTAATGATTCGAGATTTACTGATTTGGAACTGGCTACAACTGCAGGAGGAAAAATACGAAGTGAGTGGGAAGATCGTTTTCGTAGAAAATATAACGTAATTGTATTTGATCTAAGTGAGACACTCTTCAAGCGAACTGTGCAGATTGCAGCGAGGGCGCTCCACTCAGTTACACTCTCAAGGCAGTCACTTTAGCACAGGACAAAACGGTTCTGTAGCAGGATGAATTTGTAAGAGTGAAAAACGAATTGGCTAGCAGAATCAAAGCAAGAGAAAGACTTGTCGATTCGTCATCGAAACGGCATGCTTTATCCCGTAAAAGGAACTCAGCGGCAGCAAAATCATGCCTAAAGAGGGAATATAATTCTCGAGGTCTTAGAGATGTAAAAGAATTCAACACGAAACCACATAAAATAAAATGCTTTGCAGATATTGGTGTGTATGATGTTATACCACTTACAGAGACATGGTGGAACAGATGTTTGTCCAAATATTGATTCAAGTCTGATAAATTTCCTACTTGATTCTGCTTGTTGTGTGTTTGACATAAATTATGTTGCTGTTAATCTCACAGGTCAAAACTGTACGTGTCTCTTACTTCTATTGTATATCCCACCAGGGATCACTCCCGAAATTCGGGACGACTTGAAGATCAACTTTCTCTTGAAGATCAATTCCAGATTGGGAAATTCTTCATATCATATTTTGACATTTCACTGGATCATTTCGAATAAATGCTGAAGAAGAGAATAAGTTCTTTTTCCGAATTTCAGAATCGTTCCACAGCAGCTAATATTATCTGATTTTTCGTATTAGTTGCATTGAAGTTTCACTTAATTAAGGTATAAAGGCGTTGATGAATCCTTGAATAAAGTCATCGATGATCTATCCTCGCATACATATTTGAAATAAAGTTGAATGACCTGGACTTAAGCATGACATTAAAGAAGCAATACACCTTTATTCATTAATCTTGTCTTCAACGGGAAAGATAGTGATAATTGAGAGAATAGTTTATACTATTATTCATCATCGAATGCATATAATGCTCCTGAAAGCCAAAATAAATGGAGAGAATTCTGGATTTGTGGTGAATCTTCAAAATGAACAATTTATCAGCATCACTAAAATTGATTTTGTAAGCTATACAATTTCATATGAAAAGTAAATAGGAAAAAGTAATAGAAAAAAAAAGTACTCTCTTAAGTTCATCCGTACACGGAGAGGAGTAAACCCGAGCTGTTACTGTTTACACCGGTATAGCTGCTGCGCTGACCGCAGCAGTCACGAAAAAAATTCCGGCTGTAGGCAACCTGTAACTGCTGCGGCTCTGAGCCGAACTAGCTCTGCTACCACCGTAGCGTTTACTGTTAGGTACCCGAAAATGATATACCTGAATAGGTCTGGTATAGGGCAGTAGCAGTCACTGCCGATACGTGGCTTGTTGCGTGCGTGGCAGCTCTCGTTGCTCAACGTGTTTAGCGGACGCTGATAGTCGCAAGGTTGCACGCTCGATTCTCGCTGCCTGCACTTTTTTTTTTTAATGCGAAACTGTTTATATATTCATTTCTTGATAATTTCAAATAAAATTTTAAGTTTTAATGATTGTTTAATCATTTTTTCAGAATAAAAAACTGTGTTTTAACTCCTTATTGTAATAAGTGTTTCAAACGAAAATTGCACGAAATCAAAATGTTTTATACAAAGAACCAAACATGAAACACAGGAATAATATTAAATATTTTTTCAATTAATT
>WSXT02229237.1:0-16372 GCA_011762715.2 Neuroterus valhalla | reverse complement strand
TCTTTCATCGCTTGCCACAACACTTTCCTGTTCACTGAGTCAAACGCTGCCTTGAAGTCTACAAACAAGGCTACAAGCTTTCCTTCCTTCCGACCCAAGTTCCTATGCACTAGATAGTTTAGGACGTAATTGTTACCGATTGTTCCCATTCCCTTCCTAAAGCTCGTCTGGTTAAGAGGGATAATTCCTTTCTCTTCTAATTGACCCTCTTACCTGTTTCTGAGCACTTTCGCATAGATCTTATACCCCACCGACATCAGAGTTATATCTCTATAATCCTCTACCTTTTTACCCTCTCTTTTTTTAATTCACACTTCCATTCCTACCATCAGCTTTCTTACCCTCTCTTCTGCTAGAATGTAGTCTTTCACGGTCTCTCCTTTTCCTGTGAATGTTATTTCACCATTCTCGTCCCCTCTAGAATTCCCATTACAGATGAACGACCCTACTTCTCCTATCAAGTCCAAAAGTACCCTACCCTCTTGATCTGTTTCTCTATGTTTTGATTTCCTCATGAAAGCCCCCTCCTCTTCATCCCAAAACTCTCCTCCCTCAACTCCAGTCCATGCATTTAGGGCACCCCCAATCAGTACCAGCCTCTCTCCTTTTTCTTCAGTCCGCCTCCTTATAACTTTCCATCCCTCCTCTTCTCCTCTTCTCCTGTAAACACATACTATCGCTACCCTTTCTTCACTTACTTTGATTCTTCCCATCATTACTCCGTCCTTTGTTTCCCCATCATCCTTATTTCCCTTTTCTACCCCAAGACCCTTCCTCACCCCTGATGCCATGCCGCCTATCCCTCTCCCTTTCTCATGTTCCTTTCTTGCTTCTTGCATCTTCCAAACATATTCCCTTGGTAGTTTTTCTCTATCCCTTTCCCGTCTTTCTCCTTCCCCCATGTTTTACTCATCATTACTACGTCCCATTTTCTAATTCCCCCCAGAAACCTAAGTCTTTGTTTCTTAATCCCCATACGTTCCAGAAAGACACTTTCACTTCCACCACTTCTCTTGTTCTTGTCTCCATGTTTTTTACCCTGCCGTAAACCTTGCCGCGTTCCGTTGACTCCCACCTCACCGTTCTCCGTCCATTTTCCTTTCTCCCCTAGTTTGAAAGACTTTCAAAACTGCTCTTTCTTTATCCCTAATCCTCATCTCTCCGTTTACCCATATCCTATCCCTTCCTATTTTTACCCTGCTACCTTTCCTTCTTTCGTCCCATGCACTCTGTCCTATTATCCATTTTCTTCTCCTCTCCTGCCACCTCATATCTTCTTCGACTCTCTCTGTTCTTCCTTTCAACAATCTCTTTTTCCCCATTATTTCGAATCTATCCTCCATACTTCCTAGTGTCACCAAACACATGCCTCTCCTCCCTTCCTCAATTCTCCCTACTCTCCTTACCCTTTCTACGCTTACTTTTGCTCCCATGTCACTTATCACTTTCCTTACCTCTTCCTTGCCTGTTCCGCTTTTTATTTACATTCCCTTAATCACAACGTTCTTGCTTCTCCTCTTTCTCTCTTCTACTTCCATCTGTCTTTCAATTTGTGTCAATCTCCTATGCACATATTTTCCCTCATTCTGTGCGTTCTGCACATCTTCCTTCATACCCTGTTCAGCCCTTGCTTCTAATTTGCTCAACCTCTCTTCTATTGCTATCATTTCTATTTTCCTACGTTCATCATTTTCTTTCAGATGATTCTCTACACTTTCCAGTTTCTTCCGACAATATGTTTGCCTAAGACCAACTATATAAGATTAATTTCATTGGTACTAGAATATAAGAAAATAGAAGTATTAAATGCGTTATTTTCGTAGGGATTCCAACATTCAGGTTGAAAGTTCATATTTTCTGGTTGACTTTTCAATTGTTTTGTAGAGAATTCAACTATTTGGTTGAAGTGCATATTTTAAAATCCAAATTCATACCTAATTCCGGAATCGAAAGTCGTCTTTTTGAATTGAAAATTTAACAACCCGGTTAAGTTCTCTGTTCTTTTTCAATGAATGATCTCCCTTTGTTAGAAATTGATTGATATACACATATCGTTTCTAAACTTCGATATAAGGAATACCGATTTTCTAAATTTTAATATACACCATCCGCTGAGTAAGGTACGAGACCAGCGGTCGAGCAGTTTAGCCAGCTCGACGGCGTGAGGGGTGCCGCGTAGTGGAAGTCCTGCACTCAGGTAGCTGGTGCGGAATTGTCCATCGCTGCAGAAACGATACCCAGGAGTGACCTCTATAAAACTATCAAGAACCTAGCCTAGGTTGATGGGTTGATCCCTGTCTGAAAAGTTCTACACTGAGAGAAAAAAACGCAGTCCAGCAGCGGCTGAAACGCACTGGTTACTGTCCAAGGGTGAAAGTTTGGATCAGACGTAGCTCAGTGTACGCTGGACCGGAAGCATTCATGTCCAGAACGCACTCAGCTATGTTTGGGATATTTATGGGATAGAGAGTTTTTAGCACTGCCTGGCCAGAAGCTATTCCTGTTCTGCGTACGTCAACACGCAGCGCGCGCAGCTGAGCGGTGTCGAGTGTAAACATGCGAAGAAATGCTCGAAGAGCATCGTGTTGTTGCTAATGTTTCTTCGGTAATCGGTGCTTTTTCTAGTTTCTGTGAACTGTTTTCTGGTTGTGACTTACTGTCAATTTTTGTGTTAGGCGTGAGTTCTCTACAGTAGCACCCATAAAGTGGCAGAAGTCGTGCAATTAGATGGTAAGTTGAACGTTGTCACGTATAAACTTTTTAAAAGTAAATTCTCTTTCATAAAGAACCTATAACATAGAAGTTTTCCCCAAGAAATATGTTACAAACAAAATGTTCTGTTCGTTATTCGGATTTTTTATTACATTTAGCGCGATATTTTCCAGAATTGCACTTTAAAAAATCGATTGTTGTGCTCTATTTCTAAACAAAGCTGTATTATAAAAAACAAACATTTAATACGTCATTGCAAAAATTAATGAATAGAATTTCAGGGGCTGCTTATATAAATCACGTAACCCTAGAGTTTCTCTAGGGAGAGTTGGGACATGTATTCCCCCATCTTTCGGCTAAGGCCAACCGGAATAAGGAAGTCGTAACAAATCGCATGCGCGTAGGGCAGGCTGTCAAACCAATCCAACCTCAATTCAAAGTTGTTGTTCGTTATGAATCGTCAAAGAGGAAGATTTGTTTTAAAATAGCTGTAACAAAAATCTCTCCCTTCTGAAGACTTTGGACAAGTTTCGGACAAATGTCGGATTCCGACATTTGTCTCTTTATATTTATTTTCCATCATGCGGAACAGAGGGCAAAAGCCTTTTTTGTTGAATGAAATACATAAATACTTTAAGAGAAAAAGAAAAAAGATTTTAGCCTAGCCTATAAACATAAATACCTATTGTACAAACACACATATTTATGACATTCTTGCGCAGGCGCGCACCTAATATCATGGTGCTAGAGGGGGCATCCGATAAGTCCGCAATTCCTGGAATTTTCTGCCCCTACAGCCCCGAAGTTGGAAAGTTATCGGAGTTAGACTGTACCTCCTAACACAAACTTTATTTATTACACATAGTACGCATACATATCTTACGCACGCAACCACGCTGAGAAAAGAGGTATGAAGATTCCTTATATACTTAGAAAACTTCAAAATCAAAAGTAAAAACAGGAAAATATTCTGTTTCAATAGAGTTAAAACTGGGATTAAATGAATTTCAAAATTATCCGTAGGGTTTTCTCTCCATTCCAATCATCAATTACATCTCAAAGCCGTGGATCAATTTCGGATAAGACAGGACTATTTACGGAGTCGATGTTTTTAAACGCACCGATTTCGGATTTATTCGGATCACTTTCCGTTTTCACTTTAACAAAAATAATCTCAGGTTCGGAATTCCAGACCGATTCTGGATGGAGCCGGACTATTTCCAGATACCATGTTTCTGACCAGACGGATTTAGGATTTAATCGGACCACTTCCCGTTTCCACTTTAGCAAAAATAATCTCAGGTTCTGAATTCCGGACCGATTTTAGACAGAGCCGGATTATTTGCGGAGTCGATGTTTTTGACCAGACAGATTTCGGATTTAATCGAACCACTTTCCGTTTTCACTTCACCAGAAATAATTCCAGGTTCTAAACTCCGGACTAATTTTGAATGAAGCCGGACTATTTTCGGAGTCGGTGTTTTCCCGAACGTACAGATTTCGGACTTGATCGGACCACTTTCTGTTTTCACTTTAACAAAAATTATTTCAGTTTCTAAACTCTGGACTAATTTCGGAAAAAGCCGGACTATTTCTGGAGCCGATGTTTTTGAACTTAAAGATTTCGGATTCAATCGGACTACTTTCCGTTTTCACTTGAACAAAAATGATTTCAGATTCTGAAATGCGGACTAATTTCAGGTGAAGCCGGACTAACTCCGGAGTCGATGTTTTCGAACGTATAGATTTCGAACTTACTCGGACCACTTTCCGCTTTCGCTTTAACAAAAATAATTTCACGTTCTGAATTCTGGACCAATTCTGGACAGAGCCGGACTATTTGCGAAGTCGATGTTTCTGACTAGACAGATTTCGGATTTAATCGGATCACTTTCCATTTTCAACTAAAAAAAATAATCTCAGGTTCTGGATTCCGGACCGATTTCGGACAGAGCCGGACTATTTGCGGAGTCGATGTTTTCAACCAGACAGATTTCGGATTCAATCGCATCACTTTCCATTTCCAATTAAGAAAAAATAATCTCAGGTTCTGAATCCCGGACCGATTTCGGATAGGACCGGACTATTTGCGGGATCGATGTTTTTGACCAGACAGATTCCGGATTTAATCGGACTACTTTTCGTTTCCACTTTATCAGAAATAATTTCAGGTTCTGAACTCCAGACTAATTTCGGATGAAGCCAGACTATTTCTGGAGTGAATGTTTTCGAACGTAGAGGTTTTGTACTTGATTGTACCACTTTCTGTTTTTATTTCAACAAAATAATTCCAGTTTCTAAACTCTGGACTAATTTCGGATAGAGCCAGACTATTTCTGGAGTCGATGTTTCCGGACGTGAAGATTTTGGACTTAATCGGACTACTCCCCGTTTTTACTTTAAGAAAAAGAATTTCAGGTTCTAAACTCTGGACTCATTTTGGATGATTGCGGACTCTTTCCGGAGTCGACCTTCATTGCCCGGGCAGACTTCGGACTCAGCCAGACAAATTTTGTGACTCTTTTCGTACAGTTTTCGGATTAGATCGGACAGGTTTCGGAATAAATTCTTGAATCGGATCGATTTCGGATGAGTCCGGATCAATTTCGGAATCCGAAATTTCTAAAAGGGCTATTTCCAATAAAATTTAGATAACTAAGGCACAAAAATTTGTATGAACATACATTTCCTCTATTAATTTATGCCTGTAGGTCTCTGTTTTATATTTATATAATTTTAAATCTTCCCTCTCTATTTAAATGTGTATTTAAAATGTGCACGAACATTTGAAAAATACTCTCACTTCAAAATTCAATACTTTCATTCTAGTCAGGAAAAGTTTACAGAGGTACATAATAATTTGCTCAAAAGAAACGTTACGTTACGAATTTCAAATGTAATCATTTACCCTTCGATCGGAATGAGAAATTTATCAATTTTCCTATTTAAGAATACTATATAATTCCAATCTTGAAAAAAACAGTATGTTGAAGAAAATCATCACAATTTGAAACAAGTAATTTTGTTCTCAAATCCTGAAACTATTTTTAATTACTTTGTGTGACAAAAAACGAAAATGAGGAACTATTTTAACTATTTTTAACGTAACCCCCCCCCCCCCCCCTCAGTGTCACAAACTTACACATCGAGCTGAACCCCACTCTTCCTCCCCTAAGAGGGTTACGTTATTTATAGACAGCCCCTTAAACTCTATCCAGTAATTTTTTGCAATGACATATTGAATGTTTGTTTTTATAATACAGCCTTGTTTATACAAAGAGCACAACAATCGATTTTTTAAAGTGTAAATTTTGGAAAAAGTCTCCCTTAATGTAACAAGAAATCTGAATAACGAACAGAACATTTTGTAAGTAACACATCCTTTGGGGAAAACTTCTATGCAATAGGTTTTTTATGAAAGAGGTTATGCTCTAAAAGAGATCATAAGTGACAATGTGCACATTACCATCTGATTCCACGACTTCCACCACTTCATGGGTGCTGCTGTAGACAACTCACGCCTAACACAAAAACTGACAGTAAGTCACAAAGAAAAAACAGTTCACAGAAACTAGAAAAAGCACCGATTACCGAAGAAACATTAGCAACAACACGATGCTCTTTGAGCATTTCTTCGCATGTTTACACTCGACACTTCAGCGCACGGTGCGTGTTGACGTGCGTAGGACAGGAATAGCTGCTGGCCAGGCAGTGCTGACAACTCTCCATTCAATAAATGTCCCAAACATAGCTGAGTGCGTTCTGGACATGAATGGTTCCGGTCCAGCGCGCACTGACCACTGAGCTGCGCCCGATTGAAACTTTTACCCTTAGAGAGTACCCAGTGCTGTTGCACTTATTCGCAATTATGCAATCAGTGTACACCAAAATTTGAAGTTATTTAGCCCTTGATATGAGTCGTCCCAATTAATGTTTTATACACGCTATTCCTATTTCTTTCTACAGAAGTGGGGTATTCGTCAAATTCTAATGGTAGAGTACCTGTTCCCCATAGACAGAATTCCCCCGAACCAGATCCAGAAAACCTGCCTGTTGTGGACCGTATCGACACCCCTGGCCTTTTGACGAGAAAAGGAATTGGGCCTTTTTACGCTTTGGAAGGACCTTTTTATTTACTCAGAAAAAAACATGAATTCTACGTGTCATACGTGGATGAGAAGGATTGGTCTTTTCGTGCGATATATAATTCAAGGGAGAAACGAATAAAAATAAAAGCAGATAACCACCGGGTTATGCCAGAGATGGAAGAATGGGAAGAAGCAGCTTATGATGTAAACATTCATTTACCAGCTCATGTTATAAATCATATAATACGTGAATACGGTTTTGATCCAGTTGACTGAAACAAACAAGAATATGTGAAACATTCCGTTGTATATAATATTGTTGCGCCTAATCAAATATCAATTATTACTAAAGTTCATTGTATACATCATTTGTATCGACTTTCCTTATCTATAACTTATTGAAGAAGTAAGTTATATTTATTATTTGCGCTCTATGCGCGCATGTAGTTTCTATTGTGGAAGACACAACTATTTAACTGAAATCCTGGTTTTTCACAGATATATTTCTCCAAGACGGTTCTTCGAACGAAAAAGTCCATTTTCGATCGAGAAAAATGGATTGCTGTCTAAAATATGACTTAAACAAAATGGTTGAATCTTCAACGAAATAATTACGTGCTAGACGGTTATAGTTGAATATATTACCCGAAAGTTCGATTGTTGGACCGATTCAGATGCATTCTTAACCAAATTGTTCAATTTTTAAACAAAAAGAAAATCTCGACATTTATTGAAAAGTTATTGCATTTTCAGACGGAATGCTTGCATTCCCGACTAAGAGAGTGACTGTTACAAGATAGTCCAATTTTCAACATGAAAATTCCCTACTGGGACAAGAATTTTAAATAAAATACTCGATTTCTTGACAAAATAGTTCAACTCTTTTAGATGATTGAATATTCAACGTCGAAATGTAAATTTCCATCTGAAAGTCTGAATCTGGAATAGAAGAAAATAATTTCCCAACAAAAAATTCAATTTCCTATCCCAATAGTATAATTCGAATGTCAAAAATTCAAATTTTATAGAAGGCAGTAGAAATTGTGAACCCCGCAAGTGAGACTCTCGGAGAAAAGTTTGTCCCCAGTTAGAGAAGATAGAATTTCTTCCCAAAAATATAAATTCTCATTCAGAGAGCAAATTTTCAACAAAAATATCAAACATTCATGGAAGTAAATTAATGTCTTTCTTAACAATTAAATTTGGAACATGAAAGTTTTTTTTATTCTAAAAAGACCAGTTTCCAACAAAACAGTTGAATTCTCGTCCAAGAAATAGTTGAATTCTCAATGAAATAATTAAGAAGCCCACAAAAATATAACTGCAAACTTAATCGTTGAATTTATAACCAACAAGGATGCATTTACAACCAAAAAGTATTATTTTGTAACAAAGAAGACTAATATTTATTCGAAAAAAATTTGCATCCTCAACCCTACAGTTGAACAAATAACGTCATTTTCAAAAAAAAGAAGGATAATTTCCTACTATTGAAGATAAATTTCTAATCCGAAAAGACAAATTTTCAACGAAATATTGGAATTTTTGGAAAAATATATGAATTTTTGACAAAATATTCGAATTCTTGAGAGATTTCGAATGTAAACGGACCAATTTTCTACAAAACAGTTCAATTTCCCACCAAAGGAGATTACTCTTACAACAAAGATCGTTGGAATTGATACAAAATAATTAGACAAAATGCAAATCAATTTCCAACAAAATAGTTCAATGCTCGACCCAGTAGTACGATTCTCAAACAAGAAAAACAATATTCAGTTTCAAAACCAGAATAATTAATATTCAACCATAAACAGTTGCATTTTAACTAAATATTCAAGATTTGGAGTGAAGAAGAAAAACTTTTTAGCTTTGAGGGGACATTTTAATTTTAGAACGGCAATTTGAATTGTTGACACAAAAGTTTTTCTCCATACAAGAAAGATCAATTTCACATCTAAAAAGAAGAATCCTTGACGAAGGAGATGATTTTTCATGCCAACGGATGCATTTCAATCAATGTACTGAAATCTTCAGTGAAAAAGCTGTATCTTCATAATTTATAGGATGAATGACCAATCAAAAATGAAGTGTTTACATGGTCTCTTCTCCTACCTTATCCTAACTGTATCATTTTCAACTGAACGAAAAACGTACGAGTCGAAGTTTCGTCGTCAGTTTCAACTTCTTTTAGCGTCAACGTTTTTAAATTGAAGGTGAAAATATTGAAAACCGCAGTTTTGACTTCTGTCGCCTTCAAAGTCTAAAACTGACACAAGTTTTCATTACTGACTTAGCCTTCAATTTACCTTCAAACTGTGTTGTTCAGTTTTCTGAGCCTGCGGTTCGTCATCACTTCAACTTTTTCAGCGTCATCGTTATTTAATGGAAGGTAAAAATATTTGAAACCGCAGTTTCGACTTCTTTTGCCTCCAACGTCGAAAAATGGCATAAGTGTACGTTCTTCCTACTGATTCAAAACCAGCATTTCAACTTCAAACCATGTTGTGCAGTTTATATATATTCCCTTATTTTATTTCTTCCATTTTTTATTTATACTTTTCTGTTGAATGTTTGTTAACTGATTTGCGGTAATAAGTGGGAATTTCACAGAAAATAAAAATGATAAAAGGATAAAGTCCACAAATTTATACCTAATTTTTTTATTATTACGTCCATATATGTACACTCTCTTTTCAAGTACAGCAGATCAGAGGTACGCTGGGAACCAATTTCCTACTCAACTTCTTTACAATTTACAGGATATGCTACGTACAATTGCTCGTCAATACTTATTGAAAAGCACACACTTTTCAATCGAGAAACGTCTACAGCTGAAACAATTTCAGTCAAACGGCATTTACGTAAATGATCAACACGTATTTCATTATTTTGTCTTCCCCGAGCTGCGAAATAGTCGCCTGTAACAATTTGGCAAATGATTGCAGAGTGTCTGCTTTGACATCCACAAAATTGCGGCAAACATTGGCAACGCACACTCACTTTGATTAGATGATCGATGGATCCAAAATTTTCTCTATTACCATCATCCGTATATTTGACAACACCCGACTTGATATCCAGTCTCCGTGGGTACATCTCAGCCACGTACAACTGACTACTTTTTTAATAAGCTCAGGTATCGCCATACCCAGCCTTCGACCACTACATTGGAATTTCTCAATGCGTCTTGGACTATTACGGGTATTTCTTCTACCAGTTTGTAGTGACCTTCAGTACAACAATGAGGACCTAAACGCTCATTGATTTTGATTTGCTTTTTTTGACTGCAACAAAAATTTCTCATTGTTTCTTCCGGAAGGCCTTCGATGTATTTTGCCATGGTGACAAATTGAGTTTGTGATTTTGCCATTCGAGTTTCTATGTGCCACGTTCCATGCACGAGTCGTAGAAATAAACTATTCAAATTTTCATATTGTCTGCAAGGAAATGTCCACAAAGGTCCTTAAACTCGCACGCAGTGAGGTAGATGTATAAGCTGGTGAATATAATTGATAAAAAATTTGCCCATACTTTTCTTCGAACTGTCGGACAAATTTTTATAATAAATCTTCAGAAACGTCAATCATTTGCTGATGAATGTTTTCACAGTCAAGTATCGCAATAGCTGTTACAAGTAAAAGATAATGTTCAAAATAGTCTATACTCATAATACCTTCGAGAACTCGTACTGAGTAGTTATAGAGCCATAGTTTGAGTTCCAATGCTTTCCAACGCAGAAGATCGTCGACTAAGCGCGGCATACGATGCACGAACTTCGGAGGTTTATTATCATTCAATCTTCTATTAATAACATCAATTAATGCTGACAAGGAGGATTTCTGTATTTTGGGTAAAACCAAAGCGTCAATAATTTCCAACGACACCGCCATCTATACCGTGCTTTTTGCCAATTCCTATTCCTTTCATGAAATCGGGCATTATTCTAGAAAAAGCATTCGGGCCCAAAATTCCCATGATAGGGTATTCGGGAGTTGCATCATCAGCATAAGCTATGCACTCTTGGGTCATTTTCATTCGCGGAATTTCTTGATACCGATAAATGTGAAATGAACCACGGGGATTAAGTGGAACTTGTTTTCTAGTACAGTTACAAGAAGGGCAACCATTTTTACAATTGTATTGAACAAAATTCAAAAATTGAGCTTTGGCTGGTAAATCGCATGTATTTCTCAAAAGTACCCCCGAACAGTAATTTTACGATTCGTAATGAGCAATTTAATTCGAATACCTCAATGAAAAATGTTTTCGAATTTTTGGCGGAGTTTATAAACAAAATAATTAGCATTCGGTTTCTTATTTCCAAACCATTTTCCTGCGAGAATTGTATTTTCCTCTTCAATCTCATTTTATAGGGCAATTCATTATTTGTCAAACACAAAGGCCAAAAGCCAACTTGAGAAGATTTGAATATTGGAATTCCATCAGTGTACCAAGTAAATACGATGTTCTTTGGATTTAATAAGAATCTATTTTCCATCCACGATTCATATAATGTCCCATCGTAAATGTCACTAATTACTCCCGGTGGGTTAGCAGGTCTCACAAAGCGCCATTGTAGGTTAGTATAAGAATCTCGCCTTTGAAACATTTCTGTTAATTGAGTATCAAATCGAAGTTCCGAAAAGTATGAATTTTTTTTACGGGGACATGAAGGACAAATATCGTTAACGCCAGTCAATGGTCTTATACATGTGGAGCAGTAGAAATAATTGTATATTTGTGTTTCTCTGACAGAAAAAAACTTTTGAAATTTGTATAAACTATTTTGAATCGAATTTTCTTGTAAACAATGGGAACTGATCCCGGTGATGATATCTGCGAGGTAGGAGTGATCTACGTTGTTGAAAATAAGGATTGCCAAAATTAATAACATGCTTTCTCTCACAGTAATACCAGCGCCACGATACGAAGGTCGATTATCGCCAAACTGTTGCTGTGCATCGTCATCTGGCCTTCGTTGATTTTCTTGAGCATGATCGTTATTTTCATCCGGTTCTTCTTCGATCTCATTACAAATATCTTAATCATCCTCATCAGGTGGAAAACCGTGCATGTAGTCTGCATTCTCATCATAATGGTTGTCGACTCCCCGATTGTTGAATTCCTTCGAATTTGCTTCGTCGAAATTATTTACTTCATAAGGCTGCGGATTTATTGACTCAGGAATACTTCGATGATCATTAATTTTTTTGTGGTGGTTGAAAAACAGGCGAATCCTCGATGGACAAGCACGGCAGCGGGAGGGCCCGCAGTCCCGTTTTCCCACCGTGTGACGGAGTGATCGGTCTCTTTAGGATGGGCGGTTGTGGCCGTCGAGACATCGGAGCCGACCGGACCGTCTAAACCTGCTTCCTGCTGGTCCGGAGACTAGGTCGCCAGGCAAGGGAGGAAGTAATATCCACCTTTGTCCGTTCTCCAGAGGGGAACTGCGTTATCATTACTTCCCTATGGAGACACCGTGTCGTCGTGTTGTCTCTGTATCGTCCTGTCCTGTTCGTCAGTTCATACATCCATTCATCAAATTCACATTCATGCTCACTTTCATACTCATCGCTTCCACCAGCTTTCTTCATTCACTCATCTTCCAGGCATCCGTCCGCCTTTTTCCCTCGCAGGATAGCCGCTACGTGTGTCGCAGTCACCGTCCAGTTTTCCTTGTCTTGCAGCATCTTTGCCACGATCTTTGTCCACGGCCTAAGGTCGTCGATAAGCCGTCCCGTCCATGCGCCGGCCGAGCCCGTCCTCCATTGTTCGTTTCAGTCCGTCATCGTCCTGTCCCTTTCCTCTGTCGCAGAATCTGTCCTCGTTACGTCTGAGTTTCGTTCGTACACACGTTTCCGTTCTCTGGCGAGAAGGTCTATTGGGATTACGCCTGCCACCACGAGGGCGGTCTTATGCGAGACCGTTCTGTAGGCGCAAGCGATCCTCAATGCCCCCTGCTCTTGCACGTCTTTTAGTCCTTTGCTGTACTTCTTTACCACCAGTGTGTCGGCCCATATCTCCGACCCGTACAAGTCAATGGCATGATTATTAAAGGCATGATTATCAACAAAGTCATTGACGTCATGTGCTCCATCCATTTGTATATCACGCTGACGCACATTTTCTTCTTCATTATTGGGGCGTTTCGGTCTTTCATTCACCCAATGATCTTGAATAGGTTGAGAAACTGGCTCTGGTATAATTCTGCGGAAAACTGTATATAATGAGTATTTACATGGTTCAAATGTTTTTGGCATTTACATATTTGAAGTTGAATAAGTATTATTCGAAAAAAGTAACTTCAAACTTTGTGCATCATGATTACATACTTCGTAAGTAGTAAATGGTTTTCAAATTTTCCATGTGTGAAATTCTCTGTACTTATTTGGATTTGAATTATTCAGGATTATTCGAGGAATTCAAATGATGAAAAAATGTTTAAGATTTTAAAAAAAATGATTGAGAAATTTTCCAAATATTCTAAGCGTTTTGAAAAACCCTCATGAATTATAGTGAGTATCAAAATGCAATTTTGAGAAACATCCTAGAAAGTTGAAATTTTTTTCAAAAGACTCACTTTTCAGTATTATGATGTATAATATTCCATATCCCAGAACAAGTTTGCTCTAATTTCTATGTAATTTGAAAATCCATTCCATTCCGCTGACTGGATTCCTATAAAAAACATTACATGAATTGCTAAGAAAACGTTGAGAGTACCATCTTTCTACAATTTTAAGAACTTCATTTTTAAGTTCATAGCATAGCTTGAAAAACTGTATGTTTCATGAAGGCAATGTTTGGAAGAATGTTTCCAAATCATAAAAATTCACAGAAATGCTAAAATGTTCCTCAATTATAGCACTAATCTGATGATAATGCATAAAATCAACTAATTTCTTCAATACTTATATAACGGAACAAAATCATGAAAAAATTGGCATGGAAATTCACATATATTTTGAAAGAATTTATAGAACTTATCCTCACGAAAATTGTTCGGAATTCTCGAATATTCTAAAAAAAAAAAGAAAATTTATAAATTTTTGAGACATCCCACGATATTATCAACAAAATAGAAACTCATACAAGAATAAATAAGTACTAAATAAATACTATATGAATACTTGTACAATTTAGGAACTCTCCAGAAAAATAAAAAAAAAAAACAAAAAAAACAGAAATACTTCCGTACAATACCAGATCAACTGAAACTATCTGGAAATCCAATTTCATTGACAACTCCACCTTTTACAACACTTGAATGTTTCTGATGTTCGATAGTTCAAGGATGTTTCGAAATTCAAAAACATTCACAGAAATGCTGGAATATACCCCATTTATAAATTGATCCGATGAAAATTTCTGAAATCAATTAATATCTCTAAAGATTCTACCACCAAGCAAATTAATGAAAATATTTATCATTAAGATTTATATATTTCGTAAAAGAATCCTAAGAAAAGATTCCCAGAAAAATTGTTCAAAACTCACAAATATTCTAAAAAATTAGGATATTTAAATAGTTTCAAGACATCCCACGATATTCCCAAAAAAATTTAAAAGCACTTGCTCACTTGGGAAACTCCAGAAGAATGTCAAAAAATACACGCGACATAAGAGACAGAAAGCACTTATCAGCTTACGTACATTATCGGAACAACTGCAAATATCTTGACATCTAATTCTATTGACAACTACAACTTTTACAATACTTGAAAGTTACCGGTGTAATCTGCGTCTTTATGTAAAATAATTACTAACTGTTTATTGAGGTTAGGTTCGTTGTGATCTCCAAGGCAATTTCGTTGTTCTTGAAGAACTTGACGCCTTCTTTGTGGGCCGAGTTCATCAAATGCCTTGCGTGACATTTTTTCCAAAAAGATGCGAAATCTTACAGTTTTAAGGGTATAATTTTCACAGTCGCGTAATATAGGCACCACTCGTCACTTCATGCCCATGTGCAGTCGTCATTTTGAAAAACTGGAAGGTAAGATACGGATCATGCAAGATCTTCCTGTCGAAATATTATCACGATCAAAAGTTTTATAAGAAAAATGCTTGAGAAAATTTAACTAAAAAGTCGATAAATAACGCTGATAATATCTGACAATAATTTGCTTTGGAAAGTGAAGATCGTTTGACTCACACATGAATAAAGAAAGGTAGCGCTGATGCGAGCTTTTTTTCGCTTCTCTAATGAGCCAATCACTGTTTGTTTTTCAAAATGAGGCTACACTGCCAATCACGAAGAAGCATGCTCGCGTGAGGAAAAACGTCGTGCGTGGATAGCGCAAAAAAGAAGAAGTAAAATTGAGTGAAACTCGCGTGTGTTGACCGTTGCCCAAGATACTGTTGTCGCTATTAAGTGCTAAATTGAACGTTCACTAATCATGGCCAATTCAAGAGTGCGAACTGGGAGGGAAAAATCCTGGGCCCTCATCTGGTGGACGAGTTCGGGACAAAAGGATATTGTCGCTACGACGACTCTTCCAAAAGAAAACCGTCAACCAGGTTCAACAACAACTCTCATGTTGAAGGACAACAGAACAAACGAAAAGACAAAGCATCAAGCAGAGATAATTGCTATCAGCAGTAAGTACTTATTTCCTATTAAAATTCGTCGAGTGAAATAGGCAACTCTACCAGGAAAGTGTGAATTTTATTAACTGCTAAAACCGGGTTTACTTGACTCTACCTAAACAATTAAAAATCTTACCATAAAAATACGAGTAACGGACGCTTTTTTATGAATTGAAAAGAGATATTTTTATCTGATTTGAAGAATGTAATGTTCTTTCAGTTTGATCCTGAAAATCACTAAATGAATGCTTACTTTATGGGAGAAAGAATTTTCACTTTTTTCGATTCTATAGGAAAAACATTTTGCCATTTAGTTGCACTGTGAGAGAATTGATAATTTCCGAAACATACAAACAAAACTATTTTTTCAAGTTTTTTTTCAAAAAAATGTATGCACCACGTTTCATTTGATGGTTTCTCCTCATTAATCTGACTTGGGACAAGAAATTTTGGATATTATTGATAGTTTTTATTTTAGGGCAGGGAGCTTCAGTTATGTGCGATCATCCCGCTTTGAATAGGGGTTTTTTTGTTACATGGAACAGAAACTTGCCTAAATAATAATTCGGATTTAAGAGAAAGGACGTTAAAAAAAATTGCTATTCCGATTCAAAATTCGGCACAATCCGAAAGTCCTCTCCTCTTCATTTTTAATGAAGGAAATTCGCTAAATGTAGTCTTACCTTTATTGGTGTGAATTAAAGTATTAAGTTGAACATTGATTGTCGATTTATAGAATAAGAATTCAAAAATTTGTAGGAAATTAATCTTGATGGTTGAAATTTCATCTTTTTCTATTCATTTTTCTCAACTGAAAATTTGAGTATTCAAAATTCCATAGTTGGAGTCACAAACTTATTTGTTTGGTTGAATATGAATTTTTTCTAATATAAAATTTGAGTATTCACACGGAGAGAACTGTCTAGCGAAAGTAGCACCGAAGTTCGTCCTTTATTTGCACGAAATTTCAACGCGCTTATAAA
>WSXT02229236.1:17698-31540 GCA_011762715.2 Neuroterus valhalla | reverse complement strand
GGCTGAGAGGAGCATAAAAATGTTATGGGAAGATGGGTAAGGGAGAATGTTTGTATTGGGGGGGGCGCGGGCGGGAGGGGGGGAGGGGGGGGGGAGGGCGATAGAAAGGAAGAGGGAGAGAGGTTGTTCACAAGAGAAACGCGAGGTCGTCAGAGTATATTATCTACGCATTCCTATACGTGGAAGTAGCCTGTGAGAAGAGCTGTCGAACGATTGGCATACCCTTCGACTGCTTTGAACTGGTGACCTTCGATTCATGTTCACAAAATCACGATTTAACGCGAAATATTCCATTAGAAGTCCCATTAGATTTATTGGAAGGAAAAAATCTACAAAATACTATCATAACCTGGAACTGTTTGAAAGTTGTAGATTTTCTGTGAATTCGATTTGAGTAATTGGGGATCAAAACATCCGCCGCGCCAAAAGGGGCGCTGCAGTGCCACAATAAAATGGCCGTGCACGTCATTCTGATTCGCGTTATTTGTATGGAGCAGTTGGAATAATGTGATAACAAAAGTATTTTTGAGTTAAGCAAATTCGCTAATCACTAGATTTGAGAGTTGAACAGGAATTTGTCAATTTTATTTACTTTAAATAATAATCCCAAGTATCTTATGATCTTTTGAGTCGGAAAGTTCAAAATAGCGAGTGGGAAAAATTTTCTCAGTCAGACATTGTCGAATGTTGGCATTTCCACCAGTAGAAAAGGCAATTTAGGGTCTGGCAACGAAGATAAAAAGTGTGGTTTTGTACAGTAGAAAAATTATTTAACAATCGGAAAATTTCATAAAATGAGTTACAACTAACATTCGATCCAGGAGAAACGAGAACTTACACCATACTGCATACAGTTAAAAAATGAAGCGTTGATGAAATTTGAATCACAAAGTAGAAAAAGTAATTTACAACCAGACAATATACGTTTCGTCTTTCTGGAGATGCATTATTCAAAAATTACCTTTTTATAGTTGATATACAAAAAAATCACGTTTAAACTTATGTCTGGCTTCAGACTACCTTTACTACTGCATGTTCCATTCCTTTGAAATGTTTACCTAGATTCTGAAGGATAATAATTTTTGTAAAAATACCAAACTTATATTTTGAACATTTATTGTTGAAAGTTTCTAAATTATGTAAGCATCATCAAATTCCAAGGTAAGATGAATAGGTGGCTGAAATAATGTCTATAACTTCTCCTGGTAAAAATACTTCTTCACAAATGCAAAAACCTTTATATATTATATATTTTCAGTTTTGGAGCATAATTTCGAAACAATTATCTAACCAGCTTGAACGAAAAATATGCGATATTGAGAGAACACTGTATTATGCTGTATGAGAAAACGATTTTTTTGAGAACACATGTTTTGTAGGAAACAGGTGCTGAGTCAAAACACGATGCTTTGTGAAAACACAACGTTTTGATGAAAACACGATGTTTTAAGGGAAACTAAGTGTTTTCGAAAGAACCTTATGTTTTGACAGAAACATGATGATTTGTGAAAATTCGATGTTTCATGAAAACACGATGCTTAGTCGAAAGACGATGTCGTTGATGGAATCATTATTTTTTGGTAAAGCACAATGTCTTATTAAAAACGTAATGGTTTTCGAAGACACGATGTTTTGCTGGAAACACGATGTTTCGAGGAAAAATTTGTCATTTCAAGGGAACATGATGTTTAGTGAAAACACTATGCCCGGATGAAATCATCATGCATAGTGAGAACACGATTTTTCGTAAGAACACATTGCATTGTCAAAACACAATGCTCTATCAAAACACGATACTTTGTAAAACTATGATGTTTTGTAAAAACACAATGCTGTGTGTAAACACGAAGTTGTTAATAATAACATTTTTTCCTGATGAAGCACAATGTCGTAATAAAAAAATGATGTTTTTCAAAGACACGATGTTTTGTGAATACGATGTTTTTATGCGAACACGATGACTCAAGGAAAACTTTGTGTGTTTCAAGGAACATTATCTTTTGTGAAAACATTATGTCTTGGTGGAATTATCATGCATTGTGAGAACACGATTTTCTGTGAGAACACAATCTTTGTCAAAATAATGTCCTGTCAAAACACGATACATCGTAAAAATATGATGTTTCGTAAAAACATGATGCTTTGTGGAAACACGAAGTTTTTATGAGAATACGATGATTCAAAGAAAACTTGGTGTTTCCGAAAGAACATTATGTTTTCATAAAAACATCATGCTTTGCGGAAATTCGATGCTTTGTGAATACAGGATGCTTTATAAAAATAAGATGTTATCGATGAAAACATTTTCTCTTGATGAAGCACAAAGTCGTAATAAAAGAATTATGCTCTGCGAAGACACGATGTTTTGTGGATATGATGCCTTGCTGAAACACGATGCTTTGATGGAAACGCCATGTTTTGATGAAAACACAATGTTTCAAGGAAAACTTTGTGTTTTCAAGTGAACATTATGTTTTGTGAAAACACTGTCTTGATGGAATCATTATGTTTTGTGAGAACACGATTTTCTGCGAGAACATAATGCTTTGTCGAAACATCATCTCCTTTCAAAGCACGATACATCGTGAAAATAGGAAGTTTCGTAAAAATACGATGCTTTGTTAAAACACGATGTTTTGATGGAAACACGATGTTTCGATGCGAACACGATGATTCAAGGAAAACTTTTTGTTTTCAAGAAACATTATCTTTTGTGAAAACACTATGTCTTGATGGAATCATTATGCTTTGCGAGAACACGATTTTCTGTGAGAACACAATGCTTTGCCAAACATGATGTCTTGTCAAAACACAATACTTCGTAAAAATATGATGTTTCACTGAAACACGATGCTTTTGCGAAAACACGAAGTTTTGCTGAGAACACGATGTTTTGAGGGAAACTTGGTGTTCTTAAAAGAACATTATCTTTAATGAAAACATAATTTTTTGTAGAAATTCGATGTTTCGTGAATACGATTCTTTATTGCAGCACGATGTTTTGATGAAAACACAATGTTTCCAGGAAAACTTTGTGTTTTCAAGGGAACATTATGTTTTTTTGAAAACACTATGCCTTGATGAAATAATTATGCACTGTGAAAACACGAGTCTATCTGTAAGATCACAATGCTTTGTCAAAACATGATGTCCTGTCACAACACGATACTTCGTAAAAATATAATGCTCCATAAAAACACAATGCTTTGTCAAAACACGATGCTCGGTAGAAATACGAAGTTTGTATGAGAACACGATATTTTAAGGGAAACTAAGTGTTTTCGAAAGAACATTATCTTTTGAAAAAAACATCATGTTTTGTGAAAATTCGATGTTTCGTGAATCCACGATGCTTTGTGAAACGATGATTTTGGTGATGAAAACATTATTTGTTGATGAAGCACAATGTCTTGATAAAAAAATTATGCTTAGCGAAGGCACAATGTTTGGAGGAAAACTGTGTTTTCAAGGGATCATTATGCTTCATAAAAATACAATGCTTTGTCAAAATACGATGCTTTGTGGGAACACGAAGTTTTTATGAGAACACGATGTTTTAAGGGAAATTTTGTGTTTACAAGGGAACATTATGTTTTAATAAAAACATCATGATCTGTGGAAATTCGATGTTTCGTGGAAACAAAATGCCTTTTGAAAAGACGATGTTGTTGATGAAAACAGCTTCGGAAGAACATGATGTACCTAAAGCTCTAAACGTCCAAATGAACAAAATAGATTTGCTTAATATAACTGCATACATATGCAGAAATATAGTATGTAATGAAAATGATAAATAAACATCGTCGTACATTAAACTTACCTATCTTGGAGTACATGAAAACAAGATGTTTCGTGGAAACAAGATGTTTCGTGAAAATACGATATTTTGTAACAACACACGATCTTTCGTGAGAGCACCAATTTTCGTAAAAACATTACGTTGTGTGAAACCATTACGTTCCGTGAGAACATTTCGGCATATATAAACATGAAGTTCTAAAAAAAAAACAAAAAAAAAACGTTTCCATCGAACACAATTTCCTATGTTTTTGCTCATCGTTTAGCATATTACTGTGGAATGAAGCAAATTTAGCATATCTATCCGAATCCCGACAGTTGTTCAAAATTTTGCAAAGCTGGAATATCGCACTGGTAGAACCAGTAATTCTGAACTGGAAAAAAAATGGTTCGTATCTAATTCTATTAACAATATTAGAAAAGTGATACCATATACTAAATTACTACACACTAAAATGAAGAGATATAACTTCCCTATTTCCATCCTGCATTTTTCTACCATACATGTACTTATAGAAATTACGTGACTTTGCCATTAAATGCATTTCTCTTTCCCTTTAAAACTATAAGAATTTAGAAGCGGCATTCTTTTTCGCATATATAAGAAGCAATTGATGGATACTTTCAAGCCTAATTAAAATCCTAACGTTAATGTACACAGAACATGAACGCTTGTCCACAGATTAAAACATTCTCTAATGACTTTCAATGAATGGTAAAGCCATTCCACGTTAATTAATTATTATTTATATAAGATTGAAAGCAAATAGCTGGTTTCCAAAGTTCTTGTTCTGAAATACTGATCTTAAATGGAATCGGTGCCTCTAGAATAAGTAATAAAATGTCTTATTTGTTTGAAATTGCATGTGAAATGATAAACATTTATATAAATAGTAAAAACGATCTTTATTACAATAGTTCGCTCTGCAGAATGGCAATTTACAATGTTTATCTTCTTTAAACTCTAGTGCAACAACCTTACTATCAATAATTCAAATATTCCTTTCATTGTCTCCCTTTGTCTCGTCCGAAAAAGATTCATTAGCATAGTGAAAGTATTTATAGTATTTAACATTGTATCAAACAATACCAAGAGCAAAGGGTAAAATGTTATTAAAATATAACACTAAATATTCATTAGTAATTAAATACACATTATTTATATCTTCGCACTTAGGCTGCATCTATAATTGAAAGGACAAGGTTAATGTTAACAGAACTGACACTGAAATTTATATTAGACGTTTTGCAATCACTTTTGAAAAGAAACATAATAATTGATTAGGAAGGCCAAAAATAATAAGTAATAAATACAATGGACAAGTAAACATTGAAATTTGATGCATATATCAAAAGTCAATGTTCATCTTATTGCAACTAGGTAGTCATACACAAATTCCCTATTCAATTAATATATTTTCTTGAAAATTTTATTATTTGGTTGAAAATTAAATTATTTTATTAAAAATCCAACAAAATGATTAAATAATAATAATAATAATAACAATAATTTTATAATAGACTTTTTTTGTAGAATGTCCTCTTTTTTTGATCATTTTCCTTCTTAGTTTTGGAAATTAATCCCGTGTGGTAGAAATTTCATCCAGTTTAGTTAAAAATGCAACTGTTTTGTAAAAAAATGAATCCGTTTCGGTTGAGGCTTAAACTATTTTGTTGAAAATTTGTTTGATTTATGAAAAATCGATCTTTTTTTTTAATTCCACTATAAAATTGGAAATGAATGTATTTAAATGGAAATTCCTATTCTTTAACGGAAGTGTAATCTTCTTTGTTGAAATTCTAACTATCTGTTTGATGATTTATTTATTTTGTTAGAATTTTTGGTTTTTTTTAATGGATTCCGCTATTTTTTATTCAGAATTGAAATATTTTTTGACTCAAATATCAACTAGATTCCAGGTTGAGAATTCATACTGTTTGTTTCAAAGGGGAATAACATGGGTAGACATTAATTTTTTTCTTTGAAGATTCAGCAATAAGATTGAAAATTCATTTTCATGGTTGAAATTCAATGATTTGATTAGAAAATCATGTGCTAAAAATTCATTATTAAATTTGAGAATTCTTCTTCCCCTTCAAGAATTCAAAAATTTCATGCGAAATTGGTTTATTTTGTTTGAAAATCGAAATGTTTGGTCATCCATAAATTCGGGATGAGTAGTCACAGATTTGTTATAAGCTTGGCTAGTCCCGAATTTCATGAAAATTAATTTTCTTCACTGAAAATCTCGCTGTTCTATTTTTGGTTGAACATTCAACTATTTGGTTGGAAATTATTATTTTTAGTTGGAAATTAATGTTATAGGTTGAAAATTCATCTTGAGTTAAACATTGAATTGGTTGCAGTTATATTCATTATTCTTTTATTCTGTACTGAAAAATACAATGTTTTAACAGAATAATTAAATTTTGAACTGAAAAAGTATTTATTTTTGATGACAAAGAAGAATTGTCCACAAAAACTTAAATACTCAAATTTTATATTAAAAAGAATAATATTGAACCAAACAAATGAACTTTTGAACACAAGTATGGAATTTTCAATTTGAAAGATTTGAAATTCCAGTTTAAAAGAATACCTATAAAAGAAACTAAGTTTCAATACAAAAACAAATTTCTTTCGAACACACTGTTACGTTTTGAAACAAAATGAAGAATATTCATATAAAATTGTGAATGTTAAACTGCAGGAGTTGAATTTTGAATCAGAAAGACGAATTTTTAACTGAAACTTCAACTAGAATAGTGAAATTCTTAACCAGAAATTGATTTTAATCCGGAAAATACCATTTTCCATCAAAATGGTTGAGTTTCAAAGTATTGAAACAATGATTTCTAACACAATGATTTTCTAACAAAAAATGGAATTGTTACAGTTTGGGATGAAGAATTATTTTTAAACCAAACATGAGTTTCAAACTAGATGAATTTCCGCCTGAAATCCAATTAAGTTGAACTGTCCAACTTGAATGGTGGACCGTAAAGAAGATTTCTTGAACAAGAAAATTAACTTTCGAACAAAAAGATAATTTTCTACCAAAAAATCGATTTTTCAACGAAATAATTCAATTTCCAAGTGAAAAACACAAATCTCCATACAAATTTTTGAATTTTGAACCAGAGAAGATCAGTTCTCCACTAGAAATAAAACAGTCAAACTTTCAGTTAGAGAAATTAACTTTCAATCAAACAAGCAGATTAATTTTCAAACAGGAAGAATAATTTTCAAAGAAAAAATACAATGTTCAAAGAAATAGTCGCATTTCGAACTCAAAAAATGAATATTTTCAACCAAACATGGAACATTAATATATTTAGTTTGAAAAAACATTTTCAAACTAAGCATAAAATTTGTATACTAAAACAAAGAATCTTCAACTGAAGGAAGGGAGTTTTCAAACATATAAATTAATACTGATATTATTAGTAGATTACTCAAATTTTAGATTGAAAAAAAAGGATGTTTAACCAAACAAATAAATTTTTTACTAAAACTATGGGATTCTAAATTGGAATAAGTTAAATTTTCAGTTGAAAAAATTACTTATAACAAAAAAAAACTAATTTTCAAACAAATCATCGCATTTTTACACGAAATCATGAAGAATTAAAAGAAATTGTGGTGTTTAACTGAAGTAGTTGAATTCTAAACCCAAAAGACGAATTTTAAACTAAATTGTTTGAAAAAAAATTATTTTTCAACCAAAAAATAAATTTTTAAAGAAAATTGGTGAAATTTGAACTAGATAAATAAAAAATTTCAAATCAAAATGGAATACAATTTTTTTGGTTCAAAAATCGTATTTTTCGACAAAATATGTGAAGTTTCAACGAAATAATTGCATTTTCAATTCAAAAAGACAAATTTTCACCGAATTGTCAAATGTTGGTCTAGAAAAGATCAATTTTCCATTAAAAATTAAACAGTTGAATTTTTAGTTGGAAAAATTGATTTTCAACCAAACTGATGAATTTTCAACTTTTATTCATGACGTTAATTCTGAACATCCTTTTACACAACAGATCAAAAATGCAAAATACATCAATTTTGGAGAAAATACTCAAATTTTTAACAAAGAAATTTTTACAATCAAATTTACAATTGAAAAAAATCAATTCACGATAACAAAAAAAATGGATTTCCAATAAAACAGTTCATTTTTAAATCCAAAAGATGAATTTTCCAAAAAAAAGATAAATATTTGACTGGAGCATTTTAATTTTCTACTGAGAAGGTGAATATCCTAACAAGAAGATTGATTCCCAAATAAAAAGAATAATTTTCTACGAAAAAATACAATGTTTCAACAAAATGGTCAGATTTTGAACTCAAAAAATAATTATTTGCAGCCAAAAATGGAACAGTGACATTTTTAGTTCAAAAAACCAATTTGAAACCAAGCATAAGAGTTTCATGCTAGAACAAAGAATCTTCAATAGTTGAAGGAGTTGAGTTTTCGAACAGATAAATTAACTGTTGCTGAGAAAGATAAATTAACGAATATTTGAATAGATACTCAAATTTCAAATTGAAAAAAATGGATTTTAAACTAAAAAAATGAATTCTTAATGAAAACCATGGAATTGTCAACAGGAATAAGTTATATTTTTAGTTGAAAAAATCATTTATAACAAAGAAAACTAACTTTCAAATAAATTATTATATCTTTACACAAAATGATGAAGAATCAAATGCAACTGTAAATATTTAACTGAAGTAGTTGTATTTTAAATCAAAAAGACGAATTTTCAACTGAAATGATGAACCTTTAACTAGAATAATTCAATTTTCGTCAAAAAATTGATTATCAACTAAAAAATACAATTTTGCACCAAAATGGCTGAAATTTGAACTATGAAAATAAAAATGTTTAAACAAAAATGGAATCGTAACATCTTTGGCTTGAAAAATTAGTTTAAACCAAACATAATCTTACGAAGAAAAAGATAATTTTCTACTAAAAATCGATTAATAAACAAAATACGTGAAGTTTCAACGAAAAAATAAAATTTTCAATTCAAAAAGACACATTTTCACCGAATCGTCGAATTTTTACCAGGAAAGATCAATTTTCCACTAAAAATGAAAAAGTTGAATTCTCAGTTGAAGAAATTTATTTTCAACCAAACTGATGAATTTTCAGGTATAATGATGAATTTTTAACCATAAAGATTAATTTCCTACAAAAAAGGCGATTTTTCCACGAAGTAGATACATAAATTATCAGAGAAAAAGTTCAATTTTCAAATTGAAAAATCAATGTTGTACTAAATACATGCATTTTAACAAAGAAAAAAAGATGAAATGATTTTTACAAAGTAGTTACATTTTCTACAAGAGGTGCATTTTTAATCAAAATAATGCAAATCTTGCAAGGAAATTTGATTTTCAGGAAACAAGTTTAAATTTAAAACGAGTATTTGATTTTTTAACTAAGAAAGGATAATTTCTAATGGACAATATAAACAAGTTTTCTATAACGATTCAGAAATGTTCCTTTTCCGGAATACTACTTCTACTCTGAAGACTGCTGCTTGGAGTACTTTATTTATTTAGAATAAAGTAAATTCCCGTGTTCTAAATTAAATTCCCGGTCATTTCCCGGTTTTTTACTAGTAAAGTCGCCACCCTGGATATATCAAGACTTAGTATCCGGATGTTAACCGCTAGTATCCATTTCTCTTTGTGTATCGAAGGGAATACGACCCTTGATAAATAAAATTCAAATCGTTATTGTACGATACTCTGATTAATCTCTCGCACGTGAGCGTAACGCTTTGCTACTCTGGTCTATACTCCCGGATTCAACGCCAGGAATAATCGGATTAACAATCCGGGTTCATTAAAATACCACTATTTGTACAAATAAAAATTAAAAGAACATTTCTCCGACGTCGGGCGTTTAATAAATTCTCAATTTCTCGAATGCCGATATTACGAACGCGCATGGGAAAGGATTAAACTTTCGATATGTACCGAGTTTCATTCATGATGGTCTCTCGATTGCGTGTATGGAACTTACGAACCTGTAGCACCAAGCCAGTGTCGGTAACTCAAGAACGGGTTTATTTTATAACACAATAAATCAATAAAATCTTTCTCAATATTTTACTGGTATCTTCAGAAGCGCACAAAATGAAAAAAAAAACGAATTATTTATCATGAATCAGAAGTTGAATTTGAAATTATTTTTAATTGAACAGTTGAACAATTCCGAACTTGAGTAGGTAAGACATTGAAAAAGAACGAGGTTGAATCGTTCCGAAATTGAGAATAATTAATTTAAAGCTTTCGAAATCGAAGAAATTAATAAGCATTTTAATTTCAATTTAAGAGTTTGAAACAGAACTCATAAAAACTGTTTAAAGTTTCGGAATTTCAAATTAAAAGCAAAAAAAAAGACTTAAACCAGCATTAGGCACTATTTCGAATAAAACCTGTTTTACAAGCTTAAGACAGCTAAAATTAAGTCATTTTTTATTTGAATTGTATACATTTTTATAATTTTGAATGTAGGTTTTTTATTTGTACAACTTCCAATTTGAGAAGATGCGATCAAAAGATTTCCAATCTTGAAACTTTTGGGATAAAAGCGTTTGAAGTTGAAATATAACAAATAAGAGATATTCTGAATTGAAAATTCCTAATTTATCTCTTTTGAAGCCAAAGCATGAGAATAATAAAACTGTTAGAAATTCAACATCCAATTCTTCAGTAATTGAACGATGGCAGAATTACAACTTTATTCAAAAGATGATCGATTTTAAATTTATACTACAATGTATTATGTAAAGAATTCCATCACTTTTTCAGTAGAAATAATATATATATATATATAAAATGTTTAATACATTTATAATCAATTTCGAATTTTTCGAATACATTTCGGTTACTTCAAGATAATTTTATTTATTATTTTTATTCCTTTTTTAGTAGAAATTTGATCTGTTTTCACTTAAAAATGCAACTGTTTGGTTGAAAATTTATCTGTTTGACTGAGACTCATTTGTATTGTCGAGAATCCGCCATTTTTACTTGACATGGACTTTTTTTTATTCTAAATCAGAATCTTTTTTGGTTGCAATATTAATTGATAGGTACATTTTTCAATGAATTAAATCTTATTTGGTTAGCAACTCAATTACTTGTTTTAAATTTCAACTTTAAAAAAAAATGATATTTTTACAAAATTTATCTTGTTTGATGACCAATTCAATCTTTCGATTGGAAATTCAACAACTCTGTTGTAGTAATCCTTTTCGGTTGAAAACTAGTCTTTTTTGGATAAAAATTAAACTAATTGGTTGGAAATTAATTTTTGTTGATAATCTTTTTTTTTCTTTGTAAAAGATTCCGCACTTATTTTCCGGGAAATTCGTCACTGTGGCTTACAAATGCAACTGCTTGATTGAAAATTCTTCTTTTTGGTTGAAATACCAACGATGACATGTTTTATTTAAAAAAAAAATCGTATTTTTTTTTTTTTTTGGAACTTAACTCTTAAGTTCCACTTTCAAGTTGAGAATGTAAAAAAATTGGTTTGAAATACCAAAAAGTTTTCTATTATTATTGAGAATTCGTTTTTTTTTTGTTGAGAAAAAATCAACTTTATTGTTGAAAGATCATGTTCTATGATTCCAAATTTATTTATTTGGTTGAAAATCCGTCTTTTTCAAATGGGATTTAACTAATTGGTTAAAAATTCATCTATTTGGTTTGAATTCTACTGTTATGTTCAAAATTGAAATATTCTTTGATTGAAAATTCAGTTTTTTCTTAACATTCATCTCACTGGTTGAAAACAAGGATATTTCGTAGAACATTCGAGTCTGTTATTGGAAATTCAATTTTTGTTCTAAAATCTTATCCTTATGGATTCAAAATAGCCAAAAGGAAGAAAAAATACTTTAGTTAAAGATCTATCTCTAAACAATTTCGTTTTAACTTCAAAATTCCAAGATTTGTTTGAAAATTTATGCACTTTGTTGAATGTGGTTCTTTTTGTTAGAAAATTAATCTTCTGAGTTGGAAATTCTTCTATCTTGTTGAAATTGCAATACATTTACTTATACCTTTCTTAACACTTTGATCATTCCTACGACAGTCAACAATTTTTTCGAAAACAACATTGTTTTGAATTTTTTCATCAATCTATAAAGAATCATAGCTTCTGAACAACTTTCTTAGATACTTTATTCAAATTTTCTAGATTTTAAGAAATTTATCCAAGGATTTAAAAAAAAAAAACGAGTTTCCTTCAAAAGTCAGACATTTTTCCCCATTTTTGTTCTTGAGTAGAAATAACAATTAAGCAAATGAGGAGTTGATGAAATATCTGAAATTGGAATTATTAAAGAAATCGTTTTCATAGCGTTTTGTTTTTCAATAATGTCTTGAATTTCTTTTCACGATTCTCAAAAATCTGTTAGAAAGGGAATAATAGGTTTAATTTCTTGAGTTTAGGTGTTTCAGGACAATTATCATATTTAAAGGAAAAGGAGGAAAAAGGGAGAAATTACATTGCCAGGATAAATATAATTAAAGAATCAACGATATAAATATAGTATCGTAGACACGCTTCAAAAACCAGTTCCCGTCCGATCACTGAAGTTAAGCAGTGTTTACGCGGTAACTACTTGGATGGGTAACCGTTGGGAAATACCGCGTGCTGTTGGCAGGAGATTGTGTCCTGCCGTGTATTCAACACAATCAATCATGACTCTTCGAAAGTTACGCTTGCCCCGCAAAGGATTATGGCCTAATGGTACGAAAAAAAATCATAAATTTCCTGAAGTTTATTTTTAACAACAATATTATCGTACAAAAAAGAGTCCTGGAATGTATAAGAGGACCCTTAAACACATGCAGGTTTGGATCAACATTCCAATTGTGATAACGTTATGAATTTGGTTGTTAAACAACACTCAAGGAAATATTGTTAAATATAAAGCCAATCAGAACTGGCTGACCACTGGTCCAACAACCCAAATAATTTTTTGCTCACGTTGATCTTCACGGTTTAATTCAAAGAATAGCCTTTGATGGCCAAAATAACCTATCTCAGATTTGGTACCATAAATCCGCCCCTGGGACATCATCAATTTCACAAGAAGGCATCAGTGCGAGATTCGACATGAAACCGGACCCGTCTCTTGTCTTTGACCAATTGCTTTTTCCAGAACGATCCTCTGCAGCTTCTCGCATACGTAACCGTCCAATGACTTGACTCTGGGGGCACAGGTAGAGAATGCGTGGCTAACTATACATACATAGCCACACAAAGTTCAACATGTGTGGATCAAAAATGTGTGCATACACGTAACAGCTCACGTAGCCTCGTAAGTACTGCGTCTCGTATCACGATCCGAGATGAGAGAAAGAAGAGAGGAAAGAATGAGAGAAATCGAGAAAGCAAGATTAGAGATCTGGGAGGAAAGAATTCGACAAAATTCTGGGAGAAAATAACTCGAAAGAGTTCAAATAGCTTTCAAGAAATCATACATCTTTAAACACACGGCTTTTGAAGAAGAGTTTTTCGTTTATACATCGGAGATCGTTGAAAGATGTTGGAAAGGACGTATATGAAGTTGCAGGTCTAATAGGATCCAGACAGATTCAATCTGAAACTACCAAGAACATTTACTTCCATGCATACAAACGATTTTCAAATTACTAAAGGCAAGGTACACAACGAAACCAGAAGTTGATTATAAGATCATACGCAAGGAAAACATGAACAACTTTGAACAAGCGACTTTAAACGAAGTGTTCTTTGTTCATAAATTGAATATCTTTAAGAGATATTGGAAGGATCTACTAGGAATTAGGCAAGTTTATTTCCGTACTATCAAGAATCTTTCCTTTTATGCATTCAAACAGTTTTCAAATTACTAAGCAGAAGGAACATAGCAAAAACAGAAGTTGACATGGTAACCATATTCAATTTAGCGGCAAAATTTTAGCACGTTGAAGTAATTCTTGTTGCAGGAACAGAAAAGCAAGATTGAAGATCTGGAAGAGAA
>WSXT02229236.1:0-13466 GCA_011762715.2 Neuroterus valhalla | reverse complement strand
GGTAAAAATATAAATTAACAAACGTGGTGTCGTAATTTGTCTAAAGGAAAAGTCTGCATAGTTGCTGCAAATGCTATATTTCAAAGAAAGAATGTTTTTGTAACCTACTTTATGAAAAATGATGCGAAATATTGTGTCTGCACCACAAACCCTCATCATTTTTACATCAGCTCTTAAATTTTCAACTTTTTGCAATCTTTTGATTGTTTAACAGATGAAGATACTCTTGAGGGGTACACTTGATTGATCAAGTAAGTAATAAGAAATTGCGAATGTGATTTGACGATAGGGTATGTTTAGCATGGCTCATTTTGGGGTTTGTTGAAACTCGGTCGAGATTGTCGCTGCGTCTTATGTGCGAAAGAGGAGTGAAGATTGAAGTCGGTTGCCGGAACCTGTTCTCGTGGTTTTTATCGATTAATAAAATAAATAGATAATCGCAGGACCTGCATTCCTGTCGGGCCACCTCCTCAGCCAGCTTGACTGGCTTGCAGCACTTGCTTGCTCACTCGTTCATTTCGTTCACCGTACGGCACAACTTAACTGTTGAGTGTTGAGCAGAGCTCAAGACTCAAGTTTGACTTGTCTCGCTCGCCTCGACAGAGATTTCTTCAAACACAGGTCACACGTACAATCACCTTAAGGTGCATTCAGTCTGCAGGCCAAAACTCTTGAGTATATTCCAAGAAATTTTTCATTTTAGATTAAAAAGAAAGAGCTTCACTCGAGTTCATTCCGTGACTCAGTAATTCCTTTCTTCTCCGAATCTTCAAGCGTTTTTACAATAATTTAATTATATTCGCATCTCACTTCTAAAGGCATATGGCTCTAATTAAGAGTTCTCTAAGTATTAAGCAGCGGTTGCTCTTGGTGGTTTGGAACCCACCTTAAACTGTATGCCCTCACCTCTGAGTCAGTGGTGAGGTGTTCCAAAGAATAGAGAGAAGATTAGGCAGAGACTCTCATACCCGTAACAAGGAGAGAATACGAACAATTATTCCAACTGAATTTTCAATGTACAAAGATGGATTTTCAATCGAAGAGGAGAAATTTTTGACAGAACAGTTAAATTTTTTAGTAGAGAAGATCAATTTGGAAACCAAGATGAATTTCGAACCAAACTGCTGGATTTTTACTCTAAAACGACGAATTTTTCACCAAAATTTCAATGAAAAATAAAGGATTGAATTTTTATCTGGAAAAATTACTTTCCAACAAGTTAAACACGAATAATCAACCGTTGTAATTTTCTAGGGAAAGATAATGTTTTGACATAATAGTTCAAACATCAATCAAATAGATGAATTTGAAACGAGAAAGATTCATTTTCTACTCAGAAAGACGAATTTCGAGCAACATAGTTGAACTTTCAGGCTAAAAAGTCGAAAGTTCAAACAAAGAGTTGACTTTTAAACCTAAAGAGATGGAGTCCCAACAATAAAGGTAATTTTCCTCAATGAAGATGAATTCTCAGCCAAGTTTCCAATCAAGAAAAAAAAATTTCATACGAAAGTATAATCGTTGAATTTTGAGGATAAAAAATTTCAGAACAAACACGGAACAAATTTTTAACAAGTTAAATTCTACCAAAAAATATTATATCGTAACAAAGAAATTTACCCCTCAAAGAAAAAAGAAAAATGAATTCCAAACAAACAAGATTAATATTCTACCTGAAAATACGGATCTCCCTGAAAATAGTTGAATTTTTAACTTACAAAGGATAAATTTTGAATCAAGTATGGAATAGTAAAATTCTCAGATAAGCAATAGGTTTTCAAACAAATGAAAAACGAATTTCTCGCGAAATAGTTCAACTTTTCACCATATGGATAAAAAAAATGGATTTCCAACAAAGAAAATTATTTTCCACTACGCACTAAGAAAGATGGATTTTTAACCACAAATTTATATTATCAACCGAAGAAAATTAATTTCATGCAAAGAAGATTAGTTTTCGAAAAAAACACAAATTTTCAATATAATGAATGAGTTTTGGATGCCATGTTTGAATTTTCAACCCAAAAATATGATTTTACCCAAAACCTCATTTTTCTGCATAAAAATTGAACTTTCAGATAGTTCAATTTCAACCAAAAACTTAATTTTTTCACCAAAATAGTTGGATTTATTACCGAAAAAATGAATTTTCCACTATTAAATTAATGCTCTACAAATAAGGACTATTTTATAAAAATATACATATTTTTTTTACAAAACAGTTCAGATTTCAACCCAAGAATCAATGTTCTATCCGAAAGTCGAATTTTCAACCAAAAGTTTATTATTGAACCAAAAAAAACAACGATTTTTTTAACAAATAGGTCAATTTGTCACCAAAGGGACAAACCTAAAAAAAACTGAATTTCTTACAACGAACTTTTTTTTCCATCACGTGGTTAATGTTCTGAAAAACACTAATTTGCAAAAACATGAATGGATTTCCGACGACATATTTGTAATTTCAACCTAAGAATATGAATATTCTGCATAAAAGTCAACTTTCAACGCAATAGTTACATTGCCAAATATATTGTTCAATTTCTAACCATTATGATGAATTTTTCCACGAGAATAGTCAGACTTTCAACAAATACAAAATTAATTTTCTACTGAGAAGATTAATGTTCTGCAAAAAAAAGAGTTTCCATAAAAATACATGAATATTGTACGGAAAACTTAAATTTTCAACTGAAAGTTCAATGGTAAATCAAATAGTTGAATTTTCTACCAAAAAAAGTTAATTTTTAACAAAAAATATGAATTTTAACAGATGGAATTTAGTATTCATTTTTCTGAAGATTTCGTTCCCTAAGAAGCAATTCATGACTCGTTTTTTTGTCCTAGAATAAGACAAAACTTTGTATTATATGAGCTGTATTTTTCTTTGGCCTTCTAAACAATTTTGCAGGGAACCTTTCATGTTTCTAGTTACTCTAATGGCTGATTTTCGCTTCATGAAACAGAAATCTTACAAACTTCAATACTTTATGTGAAACTTGCATGGAAATAGAGGAATTTAAGACTAGATATTTACTTGCATAATGTTTTTTTTCATGTTTCATGCGAATTGTTAACAAATTTTTTGCGAAATTCCATCTGCCATTTTTCGTGATTTTATGTAACTCAAACGATTCTTTGAGTTACAAGGATAGTTTTCTGTCCGTAATCAAGAAAATGTCACTGTACAGAATAAATCTAGGCTTCCTTTTGCTGCTTTTCTTTTTCTTCAGATAAAACTTCGTCCGTCGCCGGGCAACTTCATCTAATTTTCCTTTATTCATCAACTCAATTCGAATCTTTTTGCCTAAAAAATGCTGCGCATCAATAAAGGACCGAAAGTATTACTGGTGTAGTTTGTGGCTATAATCAAGAACATACCACTATGAACTACATCTGGTACTTTATAAACACAAAGCTTGACCATGGAATTTAGTACCTTTCGTCTCAAAACTTAATTAATAATCTACTACAGATCATTGATCTCACGAGACGTAAACAACTTTCTCACGTGGAACTTTCATCAAACAGGAGTTGGAAATATCTCCAGGGATTTGAAGAATTCATTCCTCATGTAAGAAACATTTTTCTGAATTTTTAACGCACTTAATTCACAAAAGATACTCTAAGTCGGGATACAAGACCCCGAAAGATTTTATTACCAAAAGAAAGGTTTTATCATATTGTGGATTACCTGCGACTCGGGTTAAGATCTTTGTTCGATAAGGAAGCGTGAGACCAAAGCATTGTGCTTTAAATTCTTACGACTCGATCCGCGTACAAATCGACGATTTCCTTTGTCCGGCGTACACATTGCCGGCGAAAGCAGACAACTACTTATTTAGGTTTATCGCATTGAATAAATGTTCGTTTTATGTTTACGCTTAGCTATTCAACATATCTCTTTTTCAAACTTATCCAACATTTCACTGAACATTCTTATTGGCATTCTTTGAAACAATGTTTCTGATCATCCATTAAAAATCAGTTTTATTGCGTAGAAGGCTCTCTCCCGGTATGACTTTATTATAGTGATAAGTAAACACTACAAGCATAAATTCGGATATCGTGATTAAGGTTGCTTACAAAGAAGAGACTTAGTCACCAGTTTTAGGTGTAGAAGTCACCAGAAATCTCGACTCAAACAAATAAGACGTCACCAGAAATCATCAATAGGAAAAGCTTCCACAGGATCCGTCCTTACTAAGTTATTGCCTAAATCCAAACTTCAATAAAATTACCGAAAGAGCAACAACAGGCAAACACATTTTCAGCTAAACTCCGGGATATAGTCTGTTACCGATTTCTAGGAAGAGACATTTTCAAGAAGAGAACAAAATACAAGCAGATCAACAACAGGCGAACAAATGTTCAGCTAACTTGAAGTGTTTATCTGTACTCAATCTTTACGAAGGAAATAAAGAACAAAGAAACCAACAACATCAAACGAATCTGTAGCTAAGCCCAAAGCTATTGCTGATAAATTATAGCCTGTATTTGATCTTCGAGAAGGCAACCAAAAACCCACAGATCAATGTTAGACGAACAAATGCTTAGTTAACTTCGAGCTGTTGTCTGTATTCAATCTTTGAGCAGGGAACGAAGAAGAAACAGACCAACAACATCAAAAAATGGTCAGTTAAACTTCAAGTTATTGTCTGTATTCGATCTTTGAGAAGATAACCAAGAACCATCAGATCAATACTGGACGAATAAATGTTTTGCTCAAACCAAGCCATTACCTACATTCAATCTTTAAGAACAGAAATAATATAAACATACCAACAACAGACAGATAAATTTCCAACTAAACTATTGTCCGTCTTCGAAGCATATATGAATAAGGTATTTTCTGTATTCGATTTTTGAGAATACAATCGAGAACCAACAGACTAATATTGAACGAAAAAATGTTCAGCTAACTTCAAGTTATTGTCTGCATTCCACCTTTGAGAAGGAAATGAAGAACTAACAGATCGATATTGGATGAACAAGTGTTTTGCTAAATCCAAGCTATTGTCTGTATCCAATCTCCAAAAGAGAACGAATTATACACATAGACCAACAACAGACAAACAAATGTTTAACTGCACTTGAAGTAATTGTCTGTATCCGATTTTTGAGAATTCAACCAAGAACCAAAAACTAATATTATACAAAGAAACTTTTGCCTAAATTTTAGCTATTGTCTGTATTTAATCTTTACGAAGGAAACAAAGAACAAACAAACCAAAAACATCAAGCGAATCTGTAGCTAAGCTTTAAGATATTGCTTTTATCCGATCATCAACAAGACAACAAAATTAACCAAGAGACCAACAAGAGACACAAAATGTCCAGCTAAACTATCGTCTGTATTCGATGCATATATTTATGAGTTATAGTCTGTATTCGATATATGACAACAGATCAATATAGGACGAAAAAAATTTTTTGCTTCTGCCGAACTATAGTCTATATTCAATCTTTAGGAAGAGAACAAAATACAAAGAGACGAAAAATAGACAACAAAATTTCCGACTAACTTCGAGCTATTATCTGTATTCAATCTTTGAGAAGGAAAGAAATAACAGACAGACCAAGAACATCAAACGAATCTGTAGCTAAGCCTAATGTTATTGCTTTTATTGGATGTTCCAGACGAAAACAGAAATAACCAAGAGACTAACAAGAGCCGAAAAATGTTTAGCTGAAATATCATCTGTATTCGATGCATATATGTATAAGTTATGTCTGTATTCGATCTTTGAGAAGGCAACCAAGAACCAACCGATCAATATTGGACGAATAAATTTTTTGCTAACTCCAAGCTATTGTCTGTATTCAATCTTTAGAAGAGAACATAATACAAAGAGACCAACAGCAGACAAACAAATGTTCAACTACACCTAAAGTTATTGTCTGTATTCGATTTTTGAGAATTCAACCAAGAAACAACAGACTAATATTGAACAAACAAATATTCAGCTAACTTCAAGTTGTTGTCTGTATCCAATCTTCGAGAAGGAAACGAAAAACAACCAGATCCATAACATCAAAAGAATCTGTAGCTAAGCCTAAAGTTATTTCTTTCAGCCAATCTTCCAAAAGACAACAAAATTAACCAAGAGATCAACCAGAGGCAAAATTTTTTTAGCTAATCCATTGTCAGTATTCGATGTTTAAATGTGGAAGTTAAGCCTGTATTTGATCTTTGAGAAGACAACCAAGAACCAACAGATCAATATTAGACGAACAAGTGTTTCGCTAAATCCAAGCTATTGTCTGTATCCAATCTTCAAGAGCAGAAAAATACAAACAGACTAACAACAGACGAATAAATTTCCAGCTACACTGAGAGTTGGAGTCTGTTACCGACAATCAAGAAGACACCCAATAAATAACATACCAACTTAGGACAAACAGAGTTTCTAACAAACTAGACCTTTTATCAACTAGTTTTTGTCAGAGTTACCAGAAATCTCAACTTCGGAAAGTTGAATTTAGCCAGAAATTATCGATAGAAAGAGTTTTCCTAGTATCCATCATTACCCGGAAATCCAAAATTGTGTGTGCAGGTGCTTGTGATTCTTTTGATTGCATTGTTGAGAATGGCCGACACCAAGGTCACTTTTTCACACAATTATCTGCTTTATAATAAATTTTGTTAAGAATCGCTCGGTTGTCAGCAAATCGACAACAGTAAATTTGAATCCCCATAGTTGTTGCTAGTCGCCAAACACCAGAAAATTGAAAACGCTGATCATATCAATAATCACGATGAGATATTATCACGATGATAATATCGAAATCATAATCATCATCCTTTTAACTAATCGGCGTAGAGGGAGGAATGACCTTGCGCTGCGCGCCAATCATCTCATATACAAGTTTCAAATAACTATCGTGACTCATTCGCCGAGCTGTAGTCGAGACATGAAGTTAGGCTTAGTTCCAACTTGATGAAACATTCATATGAATTATCTTCCAGTGTAGGACTTCTGGGAAGAGAACTTGAATAGAAAAAAATACAGCTTTCTTGTTCCTTTCTCTTAATCTTCGCATCTCTCTTCCTGAGTGACCGGAGGTCTACGTTTTTGGAAGCGGCCGTATATACTAAGTCAGTCGAGTAACAGTTGCGGTCTCGCAGTAGTCGCAGCAGCGGCAGCAGCAGCCTCCTCTTCCCAGGCCGGTGGTAAGGTCAAGGCCCTCTGCGCCCTACCCTTATGCACCTTGGGGTCACGTGACACGGCTCAAGGTCTCCTATCCCCACCACCGCGACCACAAGCGCTGCTCGCACGCTGGTGCACTTGAGCCAGACACTGGATCGTCGACCACGAAGAACCCAGACTCTATATCTATAGCGTCGACTCTAGAGATAGAGGGACATATCTATAATGGGTCTGAGGCTTTCTGATGCCTCTTGCCAGAAGAAAAATCAATGACACCTGTGAAAAATTCCTTCATCGCAGATGTTTCTCATTCTGCAGTTCATAGGGGTTGTAGTATCTGCAAGCTTGAGAGATACTCGATGCGAATGGCAGGATACAATTTGCCGTAGCCGCTTTACTTAACAGGAGGTGGCGGCACTGCTTGTTTTTCCATGACTCACTCTCTGTATTATGCAATTGAACTCGAAAGAGTGGCGAAGCTGGTGATAAGGAAACGTGTACAAATTACGTAAGTATAGTAGGGGAGGGGGGGTTGGCTAAACAAATGTTTAGCCAAACCTCAAGTTATTGTCTTCATCTGATTTTCAAGAAGACAACCAACAGAGCAACAACAGGCAAAAAATGCTTGGTTGAACTCCAAGTTATAGTCTGTATACGATCTTTAAGAAGCTAACAAAGGAGTTACCCACAGACCAGAAATCGACAAACAAATGGTTAGCTAAACTTAAAGTTGTTGTCTCTATCCGATCTTTAAGAAGACGACCAACACTGCCGTCCAAACTTAAAAGATACATAAGTGTCACTGTCGCTTAGGTCCACTGTTTAGATTGCCAGGCATGGAAGAATGACCCTCAACCGCAATGTCACTTATGTATGTTTTTAGTTTGTACGGCAGATACAGACAACAGACCAACATTAGACACACAAATGTTTATCCAAACTTTAAGCTATTGTCTTCATCTGATTTTCAAGAAGACAACCAAAAACCAAGAGAGCAACAACAGGCAAAAAGTGCTTGGTTGAACTTCAAGTTATGGTCTGTATACGATCTTTAAGAAGCTAAGAAAGGAGTTACCCACAGACCAGAAATCGACAAACAAATGGTTAGCTAAACTTAAAGTTGTTGTCTCTATCCGATCTTTAAGAAGACGACCAACAGACAACAGACTAACATTAGATACACAGATGTTTATCCAAAATTTAAGTTCATCTGATTTAATTATTGTCTATATTTGATCTTCAAGGATACAAACAAGAACCGAAAGACCAATGACAAACCAATGTTGAGCGACACTTCAAACTATTGTCTAAATTCAATCTCTACGTAGAGAACAAAGAACAGACCAAAAACAAACAAACAAATGTTTAGCTGAATTTTAAGTTATTGTCTGTATCCAATTTTAGAGAAAACTAAAAACCAACGGACAAATAAATGTTAAGAAAGACTATAAGTTATTGACTGTTTTCAAGCTTCAAGAAGACAACCAAAAAGTAGCTGATCTACAATAGACAAACAAAAAAAATTGCTTAGAAACTTGTGCGTTCCGTTGAGCAAAAATGGCCGAGGTCGAAGGCACTTCCGCAAACATCTGTTTCATGATCAAATTAGCTAGGAATTGCCGTTTCGGCATAGAATCGTCACAATTTCCGCCAGTTGTCAAACCTTTGAAAATTTTGGGCGCCAATTAGTAGAAGAAGTCGCTGGAATAGCGATGAATGCCTAAGGTTGGCAACGCTGTAAATAATTATTCAGCTGTACCATTTATGCACTTTGAGACAGTAATATGTTCAACTTTATTCATGTAGTTGGAAATTTCAAGAATATTTTCAAACCAAGATTTACGCATCAGCATCACTACTAAAATTTTGAAGTAATTGTTTGTATCTTATCTCTAAGAAACTGACAACGAAGTCAACCAACAGACCAGAAATAGACAAACTAATATTTAGCTAAACTAAGAGTAATTGTGTTTATCCGATGTTTAAGGAGGCAATCAAAGAAAAACAGAGCAACAACAGACAAACAAATATTTAGCCTAATTTAGGTATATTGTCCGTATCTGATCTTCAAGAAGGTAAAAACCACGTTAACCAACATACCAACAACAGCCAAAAAATTGCTTAGTTGAACTTTAAGTAATGATCTGTATTTGATCTTCAAAGAAAACAAACTACAGCCAAAATACCAACTTTGGACAAGCAAACGTTTAGCTGAACCTCAAATTATTGTATTTATCCTATCCTTGAGCAGGAAATTGAAAAACAATAGAGCAGCAACAGACGAATAAATGTTTACGTACACGTTAATGTCTGTATCCTTTCTTTTAGAAGCTAACAAAGAAGTTAACCAAACAAACAACAGAGAAACAAATTTTTAGCTGGACTGCAAGTTATTGTCTGTGTTCGATCTTTAAGAAGGCAATAAAAACCAACAGGCCAAATACCAACAGGCCAAATACCAACAGACCAAAAATAAACAAACAAACAGGATTGCTGTTTGAAAAATGGTCAAAATCGAGGGAAGTTTCGCAAGCAAACATCTGTTATATCATCAGATTTGTTGAAATATACCGGATTGGCATCAAATCGCCATAGCAACGCTACGAACAATTGTTTAGATGTACCAGTGATGCACTTCGAAACAGTATGTCGATCTTTCATCTGAAATGCTGAAATTTCAAAAGTATTTTCGAACCACTATCAACACAACATCGTAATACCCACAAGACAAGATCCATATTTGCTTTCCAAGACGAGATAAACGCTTAATTTGATGTTTTCTTGTCTTGGCTTCCTCAAACGCAACACTACTAAACTTCGAAGTTATAGTCTGTACTCGATTCCTAAAATGCTGAAGTGAAATTGTCAATGGTAGACATACGTTAAAGTATTCTCTGTTGTATTGTGGTTTCCAGAATTTATGAATGTGTCCGTAGACAAACGTCCTGGGTCGCAATGACATGGGAACAATGGACGCCCATCAGCTACTTTCTAAAGTAATTATTTGTAGTCATACTTTCTTTATCAAGAAAAGAGTCGCAAACTTTGAAAACGATCTTTGTTTTCACAAAAGTTTCCTTAAAGTGAAATTCAAAGAATACAGAATCAACTTCTCAATCCTCTCAGATTATTTACGGTGCAACATGTCACCACTCTCAAAAATCTTCCTCGAGACGATGAGAGCAACTATCTCTAGAGTTCTGTAAGAAAAACTCAGAAGTTCGTTCCCATAACCACATGATATCAAAGAGTAAACAATTCATCCAGCTTCCTCGACTACTCCCACACCATTATCATCAGGAAAAATGCCAAGAAACACAAGGCTGTAGGAGCTTTTAGGCTTGTAGAAGCTGAAAGGGTTGGTCAAACCTTTCAAGAAGCACTCAACGGGTTTTTTTCTGCTTTACCTTGAACCTGTGAGTTCAAAAATGGAAGGCGTCTGGGTCCTCTATAACGATTCTTCATAAACGAATACAACTATGGAGAATACATGCTGTTATCGGAACAAAGGTACATTTCTGAAAGGGGTATGAAGGTCCCCTGTACAAGGTCATGCAAGACAAACAGTGCAACCCTTGCTTGCCACCCTCCCTCTGAAAACTTAATCCACCCTCTATAATCGCTCCCCATAGTCTGCCACGAACAAATGGCGTTACTTTTTCCTTTACCAATGACCTTCTTTGACCCCTACATACGAATCTTCACTCTGACGTCTGAACTTGCGGTTGTGTCAATGAGAATCACGTTACCGGCGGAACAATTGTCCAATGGATCGATAGCGACCGGCAAACGGTTCTTTTGCTCTGTTCTTTGAACTTTACTCGATAGGAATAGTATGAATGTTAAATGCAATGTCTTTTTCTTCTACTGATGGCAACTGTGAATCCTCTGATTTCTCTTATCTATAGCGTTATGAGTTATTGACCATTCAAGTTGAATGGGACCCCTAAATAAGTTACCTTCTTCAGCTATTCCAGAGTTCGGTCTTGATGAGGGATATCAAGGGATAACGAGAGAGGTGATGTGAGCGCAGCCGAGTTGAGCAGTTTCGTAGCCACGAAGCGCGCGGCTAAAACACTCGCGTAAATATTTCTCATTTATTTCTAAATGCAGGCGGAAAATCCTCTTTTCAATAATATAAGGCTTCAGCATTTGAAAAGGTTCATCCTATATGATCACCAATGCAAAATGAACTTAATTTATTAGGAGTGAATCACGAATAATACTGTCATAATTATTAATAAAGTTCTATAGAAAAATGTCTGTACATATGGATTAAAAAAGATTACGGACTATAGGAAACGTGACAAATGAAGAAGTTTAAAAAAACAACGCACCTGTGTAACAGTTTGAACTTTATTGAAACAATGCAAAGAGAATATTGTGAAACTTGTAAACAGGCTACGTCACCTCTACCAACATTACGTTTTTACAAGTCACAGTTTCCAAATTAAAAAACATGTATTATTTACACACCTAATCTATTTTACCTTCACGTTAAAAATAGTCCCTTTTATTCAAGCGCTCATAGGAATTCCACGAAATTCGATGGAACACAACAGCACTAAAAAATTACTATTTCAGTCTAGTATAATTCAGAACTTTCATGTTTTTAATTAGAAATTTGGAGAAAGATTTCAATATACTTTATCATTGTTCAATACAAAAAAAAAATGTTAACATTGTGGCAAATTTTTTGTGATTAAAGTAGTATTTTGGAAAAAAGCTGTATTGTCAAATTTCGGATAAAAAACATAAATTATTTATAAAACTGTACAAATTTCCAAGCAAAAAAATAATATTTTTTAGAACAAAAGCTAATTTAAGAAAAAAATTGAAGCAGTGATAAAAAAACTCAATTTTCAATAACACTAACATACTAACTTTTCACTCAAAATAGACGGGTTTTTTATAGACACGTAAATTTTCAGATGAAATTTTTGAACTTTTAAATGAAAATCATGAACATTCCGCAAAATGAGTTGAGTTTTAAATAAAATTATGAATCATAAAAAGAAATTTTCAACCAAATAGTTGAATCTTCAAAAAATATATAATACGTTCCATCACTCAGGCCAGCATCACTTTTCATTTTAGGCTGTCTTTGAAGACTTTTTGGGGTTATGTCGTAAGCCTGACTTGATGTGGTAAAATAAACTTCGGGTTAGGTTTCAGCGACCAAAAAAACATATAATATACATGGTCCAGTACTTAGGTCAGCTTTCCTTCCCATTTGAGGATATATTTGGAGAATTTTTGAGGTTATGCCGTAAACCTGACGGGATGGGGTAGGAAGAATTATTTCAGAATCTGTTTCAGCGACCCAAAAAACTCAATTCAGGAAGTATTATAAGGATAAACTACTCCTGAAAAATTCAGACAGGTGGATTCGGATTTAGTTAGTTTGCAGTGGTCGTAGCGCCTCTTACGGACAAATGGGAAACTCTGGCGTTTTGTATTGGCTTCATGACATCTGATAAACAAAACCTATGACATCCATCTTACACAAGAGGCGCCGCCATTTATAAAAATTGTGATTCCACGGTTTCTCGTTCAAGGCGGCGCTACGGGCAGAGCAAAATAACTAAATCCGAATCCACGCGTCCAAATTTGCCGGAGAGGCCGCATGAGAGTGGCGTCTCTTTTTACTACTTCGTGCAAATATTCAACATGATCTCACCTCCAGTTAAGGGAACATTTTTTGTGTGGCTGTGTTATTATCTGATAAACATACGAATTCGCAACCAGAGAGTTTAATTTTTAACTAAAAAGATCAATGTTCAACCAAAAAATGAAATGCTGTCAAGGTCTGCACGAGGCAAATTGGTATGGGCCATGCCAGTTTTGTTAAGCAAAATTTTTGGGGACCGAGAGAAGAAATTTAATAACGTCTTTAGCGTCTTATTCCGTAATAACGTCCGCATTTTTTACAAATGAATGCCACTTTCGTATCAGAGACGATTGTACAAAATGAAATAACTCAAGCACTGGCACTATTAAAATACAAAGAAACCTTTTCTTATATTCAATACTTAATGCAAGCATGTTACGCTAGGATAAGTTCAGCCGCCATGATACCAGATTAGGTTAGATGCTTGCGATCATGTGATACAGTAGGATTGCACTTATTGGCCGAAGATGGAGCGCAATTCGAAGAGGATTACCAATGAAAACTGAATCACGTGACCAGTGGCTATTCGCGCGCAATTTAAATCTGTCTCTTTCAAAATTTGTCTGGCCTATATCTTTTACTTTTTATATTTAAAAAAAATATTAATGGCGATCAATTTTTCAAGATATTTCACAAATTTTTGT
>WSXT02229225.1:5460-16374 GCA_011762715.2 Neuroterus valhalla | reverse complement strand
GCAGATATTCGTGAAAAAGCAAAAATTTTACAAGAGGCGTTCGAGCAAGATCTGGAAACATCCATCGCAGATGAACTTATCCATTTTAAAGCTTATCTTTACTCAGCCAATCAGAATTTTAAGCAGCTCACACCAATGGGAACATTCCGATATTTCATAGCAAATGAACTCCATTTATTATTTTCCTATGTCGATATTGCATATACATTGTTTCTCTGCATGGCTGTCACAAACTGCAGTGTCGAAAGATCTTTTTCTTGCCTGGAGCGCATTAAACTTCATTTCAGATCGACAATGGGACAGACTCGTTCGAATTTATTGGCGTCGTTAACTATAAAAGGGGAAATTTTGCGCTCGTTGGATAGTGGTAAAATAATAAATGAATTCTCCATCCAAAAAGCACGCCGTAAAAATATGTAACATGTGAACAATCTATTCTTCGAATTATAGGTGTTCATCTTGGAAATGAAATGAAAAAGAACTGGAATTTGTAATAAATCGAACTATTAAGAATAACCGAATTATCATGATTATTTCGTATTATCGATTTTTTTCGCTAGTAAAAAACTTTGAACTTTATCCGGAAAAAAAATATCATTGGAGGGGGGGGGGGGCAATTTCCCAACTGCCTAGGGCGGAAAATTGTTCAAATCCACCACTGGCTGCAACCCCACATGCATAGAGCGCTGCTCGCTGGCAGCTTGGTGTCGATTCTCTCTTTTGTTGGACACGCTGTGTGCCCACATTGGAACAGCTGTAGCCCCAACAGGGTTGGCACAGCAACGCTCTCTTTAGACGGGAGAACGGCATCTCCACGCCTGTACAGTTCCCCGCGGTGTCAGTTTGCGCGTCAAGCGCGGGTTTGTTTCTTGCATTGTTTCAGCTTTTATTTTATTTTTAAAGTGCAATTCTACAATTATGGATGACTTTTTAGAAAAAAACAACTTCACAAATCATCAGAAGTGTCTTTGAATAAACGCGTGCACATAACCTATAAGGTAGAAATTTTGTATTCATTTCGTGAAAAATTTGAATCTTTCCTGGTTAAGGAGTCAACTGTTTTTTATTTAAAATCAAAGAAAGTCCCATTAAAGACAATCACCGACAAACGTCAGAGTAGTGTAAATATTCAAGGTTGTAAAAATGCAGCATTTTTCATGACAATAAAATGCCGTTAAACAATTTGATTTTATTACATTTGTGTCCATGTATTGACTACTTTTGGTTTCTGGTAAATTGAATTGTTTACACGGCCACAAAACTCAACTGCAACTTGCATCAATTTCTGAACCCACGGGACGATTGGTTTCTTTTTTGTGGGACGGCAGCGTTCCCAACACGCGGTAAAGGATCTGCTCGCACGTTTGGTTCTATTGCTCACTCAAATGTGGTGTGGCCGCTGCACCAACCGCTGTGGTGGCGCTGCGTTCCCACTAAGAAGACAGCTGCTCACCAAAAATTTTTTCAGTGTACATTTTTAAGAAACGCTTATTTAGAACATATCAAAGCTGTCACTTTTACGTGCGGAGTCCTTTAATGAACTTCGAAGAGAACGTGTAACCAAAATTTTCAATTTTATTGAATATTACATTTCAATATCATTATTCTATTACCTTATTTCTGCAATCTTTTGTCACATTTCTCTTCCACTTGCTCTCGTCGTGAAGCCTTTTACGGTCTACTTGAAGTTCTGAAATTATTCCAAAACTTAAAAGTAACTAGAAATTACGAATTATATGGTCTTACAGTCACAGGACAAAAATATAATATTCAATTCAATCTGATGAAACAGAGAGCGATCTGCACAGTCCGAAACAATTTGGGACATTGAACCTTTTTCACAGTAAACATTTCAAAACAAAGACATGAGACGGTTTGTTTACATTTTTTTTAAATAAAACGAAGGAAAGAAAATAAAGGATGAAAAGCAAAAATTTTCACATTTTAATTTTTTTGATAATTCACTGGAAACAGTGCTGTATTTACACTAGAGGCAAAAAAGGCTCCTGCCTAGGGCGGCAAGTTTTGAGGGGCGGCAGGGCTGCTGACAATATATATTTTTTTAAATCAAAATTTTTAACGTTAAACACTATATATGTATGGGACAGGTCGTCCAATGCTTTTGGGATTTTATTGTAAATTTATTATAATTGATAATTAAGATTTGTTTGGGTTACCGTACGTAATTTTGAAATGTTTTTCTGATTTAAAAACTGAAAAAACAAAAATCACACATGATTGGCAGTTCCTTATTAGTTATAATTGTTTTCAACGATGTATTCTTTTTTTTAAATTATAGGTTATGTCAGGTAATAGAAATGAATTGAGAGTGAATGAAATCGAAAAAAAGCGAAAGAAAATGCGGTACATCTTGAGAAACACATCGCAAAGCTTCCAAAATTATATTCTTTTGTCTTAAAGCTGAAACCAAATCTCACAGAAAAATTGAATGACCATGGCGACTTAAAGTTAGAAGAGTCAAGTAGTAAGTTGATAATGTTAAGAGATCTTCTCCCTTCTTTCCAATCCTCTATTTACTTTTTCTATGTTTTTGCTTATGATTATAAACTGTTTTTGCTTTAGATATTCACAATTTTGTAGATTTTTCAAATTCTAACCTCAAATAATTGAACTATATATGGGACAGTTTCGTTACTTTAGAGAAATGTATAAATTTGATTATGAGAAAATATTTTTTGATAAATATGTATGAAAATATTTTTATTCAAATACCAACGACCTTTTTTCTTTAGCAGGAGGATACGGGAAAAAAAATTTGAAGGAGGGCGGCACTTTTTCAGTTGCCTGGGGCGGCATTCAGGGTTAATCCGGCACTGAATGGAAGCAACGAAATATCCTGAAATATAAAGCAGTCGATTTTCTATTAGATAAGGGAAAACGCAAATTTTTTTAGTGTTCAATTTTTGAAGAGACAAGTCCTATATGGGAAAGTATACGGGCAAGATTACTAACGTTGAGAAGCCCTCGAATCTGCTAACACACGGAGTCGCCTGTTTTCTTACAAAATGGATATTTCCGTCAATTTTCCATGAATTGACCTAAAAATTTCCAGAAATCTTCCTCTGATAATAAGGAACAAATGTCTCACGAGAAGTTGTTTCAACTTCGAAGTTAATTTGATACTTTTCTTCATGAAATCTAAGAAAACGGCAGGTTACCGTCAGGTCTCCATTTGCAATTCATTATTATTAAACAATTGTCATTTTTTACTTGTTTCTCCGCATTGTAGGCATTGCTAGGGTATAATGCATGTGTAAACAAAATTTCAAAAAGTTTGAATGATATTTGTCTGAGTCGAGACGATTTATGTTTCAAAAAATAATCGGATTTGGCAACAGTTTTTTATCACTTTCTCATTTTTATTATGAAAAATATGAATGGGATTGAAAAACTTTATATAAAAAAAATTTCCGTCTATTCATCATCTACAAGCACATATTTTTCAAATTTAATTTGTTGTGTTTCGAAATTTCGATAACACAAGACGTTTGGACAGTAGTTTTTAGCGATTTCGAGCGCTCGTCCCCTTATTGTATCCGGGCCTTAATTGAGAGATTAAACTGCAAACCTGGAAAGATCTAGCAGGGTGGCTATAGTTTGGTATCTAAAGAAGGTGACCCGAGAACTGATTTGTCAAAATCATCCCTCATCACTAGAAAAACTACCCTTCAAAATAAATATGCACTCCCCCAACTCCCTTCAACTCCCCCAATCTTGGTTTTCAAGAACTATCCCCTAACACTAAAGAATAATCCCGAAATGAAGTTTATAAGGAGTTTTTTGCTTTTCTTGAAACGTACCCAAACAGTACAAAATATTGCAGGGTTTCTAGCAACCTAGGGAAACGGGAAAAGCGTCAATTCAGTTGATCTTGAAAGATATAAAATATCTTATAAATATAATCTTATAAAGTATAATATTACAAAAATTCAAAAATTTTATTGTTTAAGCTAAAAATATAATAGTCATTTATAAAATTATCTTATGATTTTTTACTATTTCCGTGTTGTTAATAACTTGAAAAGAGTATTGATTGCAAATGATTTTTTGCACTCTACTTATTTAACAGGATGACATGTTGAAACAGCCTTTTTCAAATTCCATTTTTATGAATGGATTTCAAGCTAGAATATATCCTCAAATATTGAGAAATGAACTCAAGTTAATTCATCACATTTTTTTCGCTTATTCCTAATTTGAATTATAAAAATTTAATTTGTTCTAAAATTTGACGGGATTTTCGAATATTTGCTAGCATTCGCAAAAATTCTCTGAATACAAGTAAGTTCTATTAAATCTCATCATGTTCTCAGCATTTCATGGAACTTTCTAGAATTTCAAGAGCATTTGTGCGATCTCTGGGTTAAAATTGATGCATAATGTGTATATTTGAAAATTTTATTTCTTCTAGAAAGCTGAGTTGATGAACCAGGAAATTCTTTCTCACTGGCATCCAAATATGACCATTAATTTCGTCGTGGACCAAACTAATTGGGTGCCAGGACAAGTTCCTCCTCCTCTTAATGAGTGTAAGTTGAAACATTTTATAATATCAGAAACACTGCCTTTCGAAATGAGGGTTTGATTCAAAGGCTTCCGAATTCTAATTCGAATTTATAAATAGTTAAAGTACAAAAATTTCTTTTTCAGTTATCCAATTTTCGCAAGGAGGAAGTTTCTACAAGCCAGTGATATACTTCAATGACTTCTGGAACATGCAACGAGACTATCAACCAATAAACGATACTGTCAAAGAACTTGAATTACGTCTTACCTATCAACCTCTCTCATTATTCAAATGGCAAATTTACACAGCCCAAAATATGAGGAACAAATGGACATCCTCACTTCTAGGTAATTTAATTTTGAAATACCTTTACATTTTTTTGAATCAAAAAATAGAGCCAAGTCTTAAAGTTTGAGTTTTTTGGTTAAATTTCGAATATAAATTATAAATCATTTAAATAGCTTAAAAAAATTAATTTTTTTCTCTCAACTTGAAGCAATTGAAAGTTCTTGCCCTTGAATAAGAATGCCTTTTCATCCATTTTCAAGTTGATCATTTTTAATGACTTAGTTTCAAGATCCTTATTCAAGAATACTTTTGAACAAAGTTTGGAATTGCGCAATTTTTGAAGCTCCGAGTTTTAATTCATCAACTTTAAAGTTCCAATAAGAAATCATATCATTTTCAGCATTTTAAAAATGATTGAAATTCCAATGTTACTATTTCAAATGATTCAATTTCAAACAGTGAAAATGAGATTAAATTTGCTTCATACCTAAATTGTTATTTTGTTGTTCAGAAAAATCTCTTCAATCATCTTTAGAACTTTAATAATTCGAATTTAAAATTACGATTTTCAATGCGCAATCGTGAAATAGTTGGATTTTTAAGGCCTAGAGAATAAATTGTTCAGCTTTCAAACCTTAAACTTGAAAATATTTCATTGTGAATTTCTCAAATTTTGAATCCTCTATCGTGTTAACAAAAAAGAACAATTTCTTTGAATGTTATATTCAAAATTGTCACGACTTATAAGCTTCCTCATGGAGGAAGCAGAATGAGATAAAAATTGAAAACTTTAACCATCAACTTGTATGCAAATTCTACATCTCCTTATTAAAAAAAAATGAATCCTTTTTTGTAGAAAATAAGTCTTCTTGATTAAAAAATCATCTTTTTGGTTGAAAATCCAACTGTTTTGTTGATTAATGAAATCTTTTGTTGAAAAATCATTAATTTCTTGAAAACTGGTCTCTTTTGTAGAAAGGTGATCAATCTTCTTGGTTGAAATTGCAACTATTGCATGTTTCGATCATAACCTTTCTTTTTTGTTTGAAAAATGAGCTACCTGGTTGATAATACTTCTTTTTTTAAACTTGTTTTTGAATTGAAAATTTACCAATTCTGGTTTTGATTGAGAAATTATGTTTTTTCATATGAAATTTCAACCATTCGGTTGAAAATTTGTGTGTTTTGTTGAATTTTCATCTGTTGGTTGAAAAATAATCTGCTTGTGGAAAGTCTGGAAATTTCGTTGAAAGTTATTATTTTTTGGTCGAAAATTCAACTGTATTGTTGAAAGTTCATATATTTTTTTGAAAATTCATCGTTTCTGTAGGAAGCTTTCTCAGCTGAAAAAATAATTCTTCTGATTGAAAATGCAACTGTTTAGTTGAAAATTGGTCTGTTTTTTTGAAAGTTCCTCATTGTTTTATCAAAAATTCAAATATTTTGTTAATTCATCTTTTTTGATAAAAAATTCAACGGTTTTGTTGTAAGTTCGTCTTTTTGGATTGAAAATGATCTCCTTTGGTAGAAAATAAACTTTTTTGTTGGAAATTCAACTTTGTGAGTAGAAATGCATCTAACTTGTTGAAAGTTAAGTTATTTTGTTTGAAACTCAAATGTTTTGTTGAAGTCATATTTCATGGTCGAAAATTCAGCTGATTCCTTGAAGTTTCGTCCTTCTGGATTGAAAATTTATCTTTCTGATCGTTTGTAGTTTATATGATGAAATTTTCAGCCATCCTGTTGAAAATTCATCTGTTTTGTAGAAATTCCGAATATTGGGTTGAAAATGTGTCTTTCTTCGTTGAAAATTCAACAGCCTGATTGTTTTTAAAATTAATCTAGTTAACTGAAAAAGAATTCTTAGATTTAAAATTTAACAATTCCATTTTTGGTTGGGAAATTATGTTTCCTGAGTGAAAAATTTAACCATTTGTTTCACAATTCTCGTGTTTTGTTGCAAATCCGTCTATTGGTACAAAATTGATCTCTTTTGTTGGAAAATACCTCTCAAAAATTCAATTATTTGGTTGAGAATCCATCTATTTTGTTAAAAGTAAAGTATTTTTTCAAAGTTTAATTATTTTTTTTGTAAATTGACATATTCTTTTTTTAGTCATCTTTTTTCGTCATAAATTCGACTGTTTTGGTGGGAGTTTGTTTATATGGTTTGAAAATTCATCTTCTCTGGTTAAAAACGAGCTTATCAGTTGAAAATGTGAATGTTGGGTTTGAAATCCAACTATTTGGTTACCAATTCATCTATTTTGTTGAATGTTCAATTATTTTGTTCAAAATACAAATATTTTTTTGAAGTCATCTTTTTTGGTCGAAAATTTAGCTGATTTCTTGAAATTTGATCCTTTTTTATTTGAAATTGATCTTTCTTAGTTGAAAATGAATTTATTTGTGGGAAATTCAACTGTTTTTGATTGAATAGTCACTTTCTTCCTCAAACTGAACTATTTGGTTAAAAATACATAACTTTTAATTTGTATGATGAAATTTCAACCATATATAAATATATCATCTTTTTTGTTTTTGTTTCCTTGGAAGTTCAACTTTTTTCTACAAAATACGTCCTTTTAGGTTAAAAATTTCATTTTTCTTGGTCAAGAATTACTTTTGTTGTTGAAAACTGAACTCGTTGATCGGAAAATTTTACTGTCTTATAAATAATACATCTTTTTGGTTTGAAAATTCCACTGTTGGGTTGAAAATGCAACTTTTTTTATGCTTCAAAAACTGTTTCATCCATTCACACAAAAAACTAAACGCGTCATTGATAATACTAGTTCTAACAATATTTATAAAATCTCAGGAGGTGCAGAAGAAGAAGAAAGCGATCAAGACACTCTGAAGGAGGCTCTCATCGAAACGAATCCTTATCTTCTGGGTCTGACTTTCGCCGTGTCCATTCTACACAGCATCTTCGAGTTCCTCGCATTTAAAAACGGTAAAAATTATCATTAAACAATAAAACCCTGAAGATCCTCAAAACATTAGAATTCTAACATTCCTTTCTCTTAATAGATATCGAGTTCTGGAACAACCGTAAATCTCTCGAAGGTCTCTCCGTCCGGTCAGTCTTCTTCAACGTTTTCCAATCTCTGATCGTTCTCCTTTATGTCCTGGACAACGAAACCAACACCGTTGTCAGGATAAGTTGTGCGATTGGTCTCTGCATCGAAATCTGGAAGATCAACAAGACCGTAGACATCAAAGTGAACCGAGAATCCAAGATCTTCGGAATCTTCCCCAGGATATCCATTCACGACAAAGGATCCTACGTCGAATCTTCGACGAAGATGTACGACAGACTCGCCTTCAAATATCTATCTTGGGCCCTCTTTCCACTTCTCGGAGGATACGCAGTTTACTCTCTCATGTACCTCGAACACAAAAGCTGGTACTCTTGGGTTCTAAGCATGCTCTATGGATTCCTCCTGACATTTGGCTTCATCATGATGACCCCACAACTCTTCATCAATTATAAACTCAAGAGCGTTGCGCATCTTCCCTGGCGCATGTTATCCTACAAATTCCTGAACACGTTCATCGACGACGTGTTCGCCTTTGTCATCAAAATGCCGACACTTTACAGGCTAGGTTGTTTCCGAGATGACATTGTCTTTTGCATATTCCTCTACCAACGCTGGATCTACAAAACTGACCTCTCCAGGGTTAACGAGTTTGGATTCTCGGGAGAAATGGAAGCGGAGTTGAAGGAGAAAAAGGGTAAAAAAGATGGAACAAAGGCTATCGAACCTGCGAAGCACGACGCAACCAAGGCAGACCCTGCAAAGGATAAGGCAGCCAAGAAAACTGATTGATGCTTGAATCCAGAGCATTCTAAACTAGAATAATTAATTTTTAATTTAAATTAATGACGTTATTAGAACCAAAGTATCGCGCGAAATTCGCGCGGGTACAAGCGCGTGGGCCATTTTTCGAGCTTGACTACATTTGCACAATACGTATGACTGTATGACTGTGTACGTCAACGAAGAAATTATTCTCCGATGAAAAATAATTTGCGAGAAAGTTTTTGTGGATCAGTGGTGTAATAATATAATAAGAAGCAGCTTGAAGGTTTCTATAAAATGGATTTCCATTTTTCATTTCGGCTTTAGTCATTCTATTAAATTGCAGTCTTCTCGAGATTCCAGCATTCCAAATGGAACGAATTCCACAAAAGCTTTTTGCCCAAAAGTTCAAACTCATCAAGTTTCTATATGTCGTTGAAAAGACAGTACAAACTTGATAAAAGCTCAAGATAAAACTTTTTTTCGCTTGATGAAATACATATCCCGCCACATTTTCGAAATAATTTTAAGGACATTTTTTAGAAAATTTCAAAGATATATACATACAGAAGAAATATAAGATTGAAACTGAAATACAGCCGCTTGCATTTCCCTTGTTATAGTTCAAATCGCATTTTCATTCGCAGAGAAGAGTTGATGTTGGAAACATTTATACCACTGGGAAAGTACATCACGTGGGATAGAAGGAGGGATAATTTAACGTGCCGATGTTAGGTACCAGGTTGTAAATACAATTTTTTCTCGATTTGACGCTATCCCCCTGTGAGTATTTTGAAATGAATGTTCTAGAAATTATAAGATGATATTAAATGACTCTGAAGAACTGGAAAGTACGCAGTATAATGAAAAAAGTCTATTATCGAGGCATTCGTTGCTCGATCTTAGATCGCTAGTTTCTCAATTAGTCGTTTGACTGCTGTGGTAGATATCGCGTAATTCTGTATTATTGTGAAAATCTCATTGTTATGATGTTCGTTTTACGCCAATAAACATTTTTACTTACATAATGCTTTTTTATTTTATCAAAGCCTTTCATGGCTTAGCAGAAGACCTGCTGGTTTGATTTAGATAGAATTTTAATATTTAAATGCCCCTTACTTGCTGCGAAACTGAAGTTTAAAATACTGTCGAGAACAATATCGGAGATCACAATGCACAGTGGTTCAAGATCCCAAAAAGCTGGCCAAAACCTCAAAATTCGAAGTTTACCTTCTTTAGGAGGTATTGGAACAGTATTTTGTAAAAGGGCAAGTCACTATATTAAAAACTGTCCTTGTAGCGAGCACTTAAACTTGACTCTTCGCCGACGACGCGCCCATCAGTTTGTTTCTCAAGTTTTGAGCGTTCGAAGAAAAATGTTGTTATTCTGTGAGTTCGTGCCAGAAACAGATAAGGTGAGATGGATATTTCTGAAGGTACGTTAAGTCGTTGCTTACTTCCGGATTTACATTTTGAACAAGTATGTTTATGATATTGGGAGTAAAATGTAGAAGTCCAAAATTTTTTTTCCATATAATTCTGGAATATACGTAGTAAATTATTTTTTTGCCTGCGAGTGCGCGCGCCGGGATTTTCCGTTTTGATCGCCAAAAAGTATCAACTTTTTGATTCCTTCAACAGAAGCTGCCCCGAGTTGCCCTCGTAGAAATAAATGCGCTTTTTCTACAAACGCGTGGGAGTGTTCACCCGCGCTATAGTCCACCATTTCTCCAATTCCACCAATTCTCTGCTCCACATGAAGTAATTTTTTCAGTGATATTCGAATTTACCCTTGGGAACGTTTAAAATGTGCTGGACACAATGAATAGGGTGTCCAAATTGAATTTTACTATTTTATGAAATTAGAGTATTTATCAGTTAAAGTATTCAATTTTCTCATCAAAAAATATAACAAATAAATAATATGAAAAAACTATACATATGTAAACAATAAATATATGTAACAGTAATAAATGTATCGAAAACATTGCAAAAGAAAAGCAACTTCAGAAAAAAACTTCGGATTTTCGGCGTAAAAAGTTTATAAACTGGGAAATAAGGCAATAAATTTTTTACTCCGTTCTTGGCAGGATTGAAGACGCAGGTCGTGAAATGGAAACGTCTCAATATTTTCGAATATGTGGAATCCTTCAAGGACCTGAATCTTGAAAATGAAATCACGACTTTAGGAACGAAGTTTTTCGGTGTACCAGCTGATTCTCTTACTATGTACCGACCCTCGCGAGAGGCTTTGAGAATGGTTCTTCTGAGCTTAAAACGTACGCCATTTTC
>WSXT02229215.1:0-16374 GCA_011762715.2 Neuroterus valhalla | reverse complement strand
GAATAGTCGGAGTCTGCGCTACGGAGTTTCTCCTGGGGGATGCTGCCTTTTGGAAGGATCACACAGGAGATGATTCTATTGCCTATATTCAGGCATTCCTTGTAACTCGAGGGTTACAATAGATTTCTTGTATCGAAATGAACTCCTGCCTGTCTTTCTCTTCAGCTTGTGTCCTTTGTCCATAATTCATTTCTTCATTCTAAATATTGTTTCTTATGGATGAAACACAAAATTTTTTGCTATGAAAAAGTACCATGCATTGTTTGATCGAAAAATTATATTTTTCACATATTTTTCATGTTTTTGCATGCGGCTAAGATTTGCACTCTTCATTTTCCGAGAAAATTCGAACGTAGAAATGATAACTTCGGAAGGGTTCTTTTGAAGCAGAGTGAAATTAAACGTTGATCTACAAGTTCTCAATTAATATGAGGAATGTCGAACTAAAATAATAATTTTCGAACAGAACAAGTATTTAAAATAACGTGATGCGATTTCGATATGGATTGTAAGTAATCACAAGATTTCATTTCTTGGTCAAGTGGATATCAGAAACAAAACGTGAAATTCCTCAATCTGTTTAGTAATAAATTTCTTACTTTATTGAAATGTTCGAAAGTACATAGTGAAAAAATGAAGTTAGAGTTGACAACCCAAAGTTAGTGCCCAAAAGAGATAGAATCCTGCATTGTTCTCAAGTTTCTTACCTTCCGTGTTGTGAGATTTGTGCCTGAACATAATATTCAAAATTATGACAAGCGTCATACGACAAGAACAAATTTTAGTTAAAATTTCATTGTCATTATTGGTTTAGTACACATTTTCTGAATTTGTTTGATATTATTAATAAAACATAACTCAATAAATAACAAGGCTATTATCTTCAAATATTTGAAGAACAGAATCGTGTCCAAACTTTTGTTTCAAATGGATAAATCTGGCTGTTGACTCCATAATATGCGATAGTTGAAAATTTATGTCTTCTCAGCGCTGATAGTGTTTAGTGGTTCGAGCTCCCTCCGGATAAAATGTTCTCATTTCTGACAACGAAGCATAATATCATTAACCCCAAAGATGAAATTCCGAACTCAGAACTAGGATTAGAAAGACAAGTAAATTGTATGATAAAGAAACAGGGTGGAATGTTTGAAACATATGTGCTTTCGGAATTGTTTCCTCGTGATGATTTTTTTGTCACGGTAGATTTTGGAGCACACTATTCTTCAGAAATCTATCTGGGATATACTCGAAATTTCGGATCATTCAGAGATATTGAAATAAATCTATTTGCAGTAGAACTTCCAACAATGTGGTTAGAACTTCGATTAGGTTCATGGCTGATTGTTCATTCAAGAATAGTTAAATTTTAACAACGGTAATTCTATGGAACTTCAACCACATATATTGTCGAAAATTAAAGCAGATACTTTCTACAGTGTACAGGCGGTGATACTTGCGCAAGCGAGAAAATAGCTTTGATGTCTGTGAGCTGCAAGCGCCAACCTTCAACTCACATTTATAGATGTAGAAGGGACTTTCCCATACATGTGTAATATTAAATACCGAGTAAAGTACAAGACATTCTGATTCTTACTGAATTATGACGATTCGTTTATTATTGGTGGGAGGGTTGGGAGTCTTGCGAGCCCTGGGAGTCGTAGGTTCGTTAAACTTACGATCCGCTGCTTCATTAGCAAGACGCATTCCCTCATGTTCAATCCACTCTAGAGTTTTCTGATCATCCTCATAAGCTTTCAGAGCATCACGCGTAGGTTTATTTTCAGCTGTATACGACAGTAATTGACGCAAGACCAATTTCCCTTGTGGGTCTTCAACATGTTCTCCTACATCGAGAACTTTTCTATCATATCTGTTTTTTTGACCTTCAACTTGAAAATGCACATGAGACTTGAATTCTCTGAAGTTTTCCATATCGACCTTCTTGACCAAGAGGACGAAAGGATTGATTAAATAGGCCGTTCCTTTTTTCGCTGTATTCGAGTATATAATTTAACTAGGGAGAGCTGTTTCAACTCTATTCTTTGCATTTCTCCATATGATATACGCTTTTTTTTTCGGTCGGTCATCTGCAGGTTCCTCTGCTGGGCGCTCTCAGGTTTCTCGACTCCCTTTACCACGTGGCGCTCCTGCAAGAATAATACAAATTAGTTCATCAACCTAATTTGGAAGCGGAGAAAAACAATGTTGATCCTGTATGAATTTTCATTTAACTTGATGCATGTCTATCGAGTGGAAGTTGTTATACTTCTCACTTGAAATTGTAGGATGTTCATGGCCAACGATTGATTTCATTTTTAAACGAGTGGGTTGATTTCGCATTCTTAATATTATTATCATTTTTTTTATTATCATTATTAGGACGGCTTAAAGCTACTCCATGGTTCCCCATCTAGCCCTGAACCTGCTCGTAGGGACACCTATTATTCGCTCGATTCGAGCGCGGGCCTGTACGGCCAACCTTAACAGCAAGAAGCAAACCATAAATATGAACCATAGGTACTTTCCATAGATGCGTATACGAGCACACATAGAAAAAGAGCTATCAGAATGAGAAGGAAGAATTTCTAATTCAGACTCACACTAAAATGTGTGTTCTTCTCGACTGAAAATCTTTCTTAAATGAATAATTATTTCTACTTTTATCTCTTAAGTCAAAAATTTTACCTTTTCAAGTTGAAATAGTATTTGCTTGTCCAATAATTGATCGGAATATGTAAGGAAATCTAAGTATTTTGTTGTGAATCATCTTATTTGAAAGGCTTCTTTGATGTGACTTAAATTTAACTTCTTGGATAGAAAATTGAACTGAATGGTTAAAAATTGAAGTACTTTGTCATTGATTTGATTGTCTGCTGTCGATGTCGTCGTCGTTGTCATCGCTGTTGGTGTCTGTATACTCGATAAACTTTGAAAGACTAATCGGATTGGATTGCTCTTTGGCAAACATTTTCAGGGACCAAAAAGACAGGTCAAGTTCGTAACCAGCTATTTTGAATGAAATATCGAAGAGCAGGATCATTTTGTAAATTTTTTGGACTTTTTTTCCAAGATTCAGAAATTTTAAGCACAATTTCTTGCAGCACGTAAAAAGTGAAACAATTTATCCTTTTCATTTTTTTATATAAAAACAATGATTGTCGGCATTATGGTTTTTTCAAAATTCGGAAATATAAAAGAAAATGAGAATTTTCAGCCAAATAACGCAAGATGTAAAAGAAAGTCAGAGAGAAAAAATGTTTCTACTTGAGAGCTCCACAAGATCGTGAATACAACTTTTTGAATTTTCTCAAAGAAACGAAAATTCCATTATTGATCGCAAAAAAAATAATGGAAAAGAATCTGTGAACTTGATAACTTTCAAAAGAATGATCATATTCGATCGTCTTTCGGCATCCATGAACAGACAAGTTGAGTCCTTTTACCAGCTATTTTGGATTGGAATTAATTTAAAAAATTTTTTTGAACTACTCTTTCCAAGACTCAAACGTCGTAAGTACGCTCATGATTTTTTTTATGTAAAAAAATTGTCAGAGTTGTGGCATTCTTCAAATTAAAAAATGTTAACGAAGATGAGAATTTTTAGCCAAACAATGCAATATATAGGGAAAATGTTGGTGCCGAAGCACGATTGAATATGATCCTTCTTTCGAAAGTAATCGAGTTAACAGATCATTTTGAATTATTTTTTGTGCGATCAAAATTGGAATTTCCAATTTGTCGGGAAAATTCAATTTATTGTATTTACGATCTTATAGGGCTCCTAAGAAGAGACATTATTTCGTTCTGACTTTCTTTTCAATCTTGTGTTATTTGACTAAAAATTCTCATTTTCTTTTATATTTTTGAATTTTGAAAACATCATAACTTCAACAATTTTGCTTTTATTGGAGAAAATGATTGGAATAAATTTCCTCACTTCTTACGTGCTACAAGAATTGTACTTGAAAGTTTTGATTCTTGGAGAATAAATCGAAAATTTTTTTCAAAATGCTCCCATTCCTTGATTTTTCTTCAAAAACAGCTGGCTTACGAACTTGACCTTCAGTTTCTGACACTAAAAGAGTGTACTCTAAGTCAATCAAATCGATTAGTTTTTTTGAAAGGTATCGTGCTAACAGACAGACCTACATACATACATAAATACATACATACATACATACATACATACATACATACATACATACATACATACATAAATATGGACAGACAGACAGACACATTCGTGAAAAACCTGTTTTTTTGTTTTCAGGGGGTCTTAAAACGTTGAAATTTGACAAAACGGAGGGGATCAAATTTTACACAAATCTAATACCTTCTCGGATAAGAATGTAAAAATGATTGGGACAAAAATTAGTTATTGTAAAAATGTATACAGTTTTTCTACGGCCACTCTTTCGATATGATGCATAGTTTTACTTTAAAAATTTTTCAATGGAACGAAAAGTTTTCGTTTTAATCGTGATAACACACCTAAAAAAATCCAAAATCAGTTTCCCAGGCTAACAATGAGAGAAAAGAAGAAATATTGAATAGGAAAATTATTCATCTTGAAAAGGCAGTTTTGAAATATTTAAAGCTCTGTGTATGCATCACACTGCAAACTAGATCAAGCACGTGTAAAGCCTAGCGCGAAGCGCGAGATCCGAATGACGCGCGCCCTAGGACAGAATTTCGGGGTTATTTTGGGCTCTTCGGAAGTTTGAAAATATGAGTAAGTCATAAGACATATGACCTACTCATATGTCATATGGTTTATATGGGTCATATGACCCGTATGTGTCATATGACACATATGGGTGTCATATGACACCCATAGGAAACCCATAGTTATCATGTGGGTGTCATATGGTAAAAGGCTGATTTATTGCAATCGATATTCCACAATCGATTGACATTATGGAATGGCAATCGTCCAAGTGTGGGGATCAAGATATCTTGAGAATATTGAAGTCATACAGTCAGCTTTTTTTAAGAGGCTCCTGCATTTGACGAGAAGTTTGCAGAGTGCACACTCAGGTTAGAGATCGGCGGTGCGAAATTGAGCTATAGAATTCTATCTTTGACCTTGAAATGGATGATTGAAATCCTTCGATGGGAAGAGACCGTCTGCCAAGAACCTGCTATTTAGGAAAATTAGAATTTATGAACCTCGTAACTACTCCATCTAAATATAATTGGAACTCTCAAGTTGCGGATATGTTAAAAATGATAGGCAAAGAAAGCATTATATTTAATCTTGATGCAGAAGTCTGGATAAGTAATAGAGTTTACATCCTTTAAACATATTTCAAACATTTAAAGAATCAGGGCATCATCAAATACCAATTCCCACAATCTATCCAAGTTTAGATCTACAAATCTTTAACTGATAATACTGCGCCGTATCTCTCATCAAGGTGTTCTTTTCATGAAACTAGAGTAATTGCACAATTACGGTTGTCAACGAATCGATGTTTTACTTTGTCGTTCAATAGGAACATATGAAAATTGGACCAATACCAAGTCTGTACAATCTGTAATAAACAGGAACTCGAGAATGTAGGACATATTTTATTCTCATGCCCTATTTATACCTTTCTACGAGAACATTCCTTGATTCGAAATAAAACCACCAATGTAGAAGCATTACTAGCGAATCCAGATAAGTACTTGTTAAGGAATTTTTTTTTGTATATTGCTTACTGCTGCAAACTTCGTTTATTCTGCCTAAACGAATGAATAAATTGACTGTTTTGAGTGGAATGATACATAACTACGCTCTAATTTTAATAATTTGGAAAATTTTTGTAAATCAGCTTCTCCCTTGCTATAAGGTATTTGTATACTTTTATAAGCAATAAACTACATACATGACAAACTTACATTTGAAGATAGTGCATATTCCATTTTGAGGGTGATTCCTATGTCATATGGGCCTTCTTTGGACGATTTTTTTTGGTGCTCTAAAGAGCCTTAAGAAGCCCTTAAATATAGTGCATCTCTTTTTCCATATTCGTCGAATGTGCTCTATTGAAGGTATTGACGTCATAAGCTTTAGGATAATTTCGCTTTTTTGAGACAAAGAAAAGATCCCGAAAATCGGCTTTGGTGCCCGGAAATAGCCCATAATTAGGATATGCTCAAATTTGCGTATAGTGCATATTTTATTTCGGAGGTGGTTTTTTTTGTCAAAGGTGTCGTTTTCGGAAAATTGATTTTCGCACTTTCGAAGAGCCGAAAATTAGCCCGAAATTATGGTGGGTTTTATTTCCTAAATTGGTCAAACTTTTTCTAGTGGAGGTTTTGGTTGTCAGCATCTTCACAAGGATGTCGGTTTTTGAAAAAAAGAAAATATCTCGAAAGTCGGCATTGGTGCACGAGAATAGCCCATAACTAGCCTAAAATTGAGACATGAACGGGATATGGAAACTCCATTGTAGAGATGCTACTGGAACGGACCTAAATTAGATTTGATTCGAACATTCTCATCGGAGAAGGTACTTGATTTGTGTAAAATTTGACCCCCTCCCCCCGTTCCCGTAGAATGTCCACGTTTTTAAGACGTTCGTCAGCCAGCTATTTTGGATCAAGATTCAAAAAGCTAGAGCATTTTGAACATTTTTGAGACCATCTTTCTTCAAGACTCGAAAATTGAGAGTATGTTGCAGCGTTTTGGTAAAGTACCGTAATCTTCATCACGCTATTCATGATGTAGAGTAAACTTCTTGTGCTATTCATCTATAGTCAGGAGAGATGTAAAGAGTTTTTTGTCTTACTTGCGGTCACATTTCAAAAATATTGTAAATGTCATAAAACTAAGAAATGCTTCGAACACTTTCCTAAACTAGTTGTAATAATTTTTGTTAAAAACCTTGAAAATCCGGACAGAATTCAAATTGGTCAAAAACATAAAATCTACTGTAAAATAGACAAACGTTAGGGTTGAATATGAGATATAGGGTCAGATACATGTTGCAGTGTTCAGGAATAAAAATTTATATGAAGAATGTGGAAACAGGGAGGAGGAGGGAATAGCAAGGAGAAGGATAAGAGCGACTGAGTTGAAAATATAAACGAAAAAGAGGAAGGATAGAAAAAATATTATTGTGATAAGAGCGCTGGGGTTAGAAGCGGTAAAGAACGGGAGAAAGTGTAAAAGCTGCGTCAAAGCATAACAAGGTTCCAGTGGATGGAAGTCAAAATGAGGCTTGAGAGAAAAAGAAGGAAATGAAATAGCGATTGTGGAATAAGAGATCTGCCAAGGAAGGTTGGAGTTGATTTTCTTATGGCTTTAGGCAACAAAATGGTTGCCTGCAGACCAGGGCAGGTATACCTGCCCTGGCGAAAGCGAATTCTTATTTATGGTTAAGAGACTTTGTATATTTTTATGCAATACATATATTGAATCGATTCATATAAGAACTTTCATTTTGATGTGAATTTTATGTCGATGAAGTCGAAATTTATGGCCGGTTTTTGCGTGCTGCTTACCGTTTACGATATCCTTATAAAAAACGGCAATTTTCATCTATTTGGAACAAATTTTTCACTGCTATACTCGTAAAGATTCACGGATCCTGCATTTCAAATCTGAAAATGACTAATTTCAAGAATAGGAAATCTTTTCATCCTTCAATTTGAATCATATTGAGCCAAATCTTGGAGCCAAAACGAACCTCGACTTGAGACGAATAAACGCCGACTTGACTCTCGTGACCATAAAACTAAGAAGATGCTCTATGTTTCGACTCAATTTCAAGACGCAGCAAGACATGCTCGTCTTGAAGTCGAACTGAAGACAAAATTGAGTGAAAGCCAAGTCGAAGCATTTTTACTCGGAAATAGGGTCATGCACCACTAGAACACTGATTAGCAGAATGCGACGAAGTGAAAAAGATTGGATTAGGCATAAAGGCATGAAAACATAAAAACGACACGCCCCAAAAATTAGGGAGGTAATAAAATGATAAAAACTCAGATTGAGTAAAATCAACGGTGATTAGAGACAGTTTTCTCGTTGAACTTCGGTGATGATGGCTTCGGAAGCCCTCATGCAAGGCTTTCCGAGCCTGTTTGGGATTACTGCTTTTGGCTAGGGCTGACAAAAGGCTGAGTTCTCTAATTCTGTCACTTAGTTATTGACAGTTTCTTTAGATATTCTAGATAATAATATATTATTATATTTACCAACGGAGTGAAAGGAAACCATCAGGTTGATGAGCACAATAACGACGGAAATATTCATTTTCCCCGAATCAAAGAAATTCTCAGGATAATGAGAGGTCAGAGAATTAGATTGATCATAATCTTCTATTATAGTCATCGAGATTTCGATTCGGATATTTAGCTTCAGTTCTAAATCCCCAGAAATGCTAGGATTCAACTCGCAACGGATTTTCGCCGTATTCCAGTTTAAGAAAGGAGCAGAGAACCAATCAGACGGTCCAACTCTCCCCACTTATTTGCGCGAAATCCTTTGCGAGTTTTTTTATCGCCGGAAAATGACAGTAATCAAGCAAACAATGAAGCAAAAACAAAAATATTGAGTACTAGAAAGACCAGCAGTAGTTTACCTAATTTTTGTCCATTAGGAAGGAGTAAAATTAATAATAAATAGGTACATTATTTTCGGGATGAATGACCAAAGGGCGATGATAGGCTAGTCGTATCCTAATATAACAAAAAAAAATTATCTACATCCTTTCTCATTCTTGATGCAACCGTTTAGAAAAAAAAACACCTTTATTGTCAATAATTCTGCAAGTCTTTGAAGAACTGTTTTTTCGATTGAGATAAACTGCTTTCGATGAAAAATTGAAATCTTTTTTAGTTTGAATATCGTCTCTACAATTGTTTGATTGAGTTGTTATATTTCCCAGTTGATGATTCGACCTTTTTGTAAAGTGTGCTTACTTTGCTGAAAAACCATATTTTTTGGAGGTTCGTTTGATTGTTTTTCCGAAATTTTGTGTTTGAGGTGGTGATTCATCCATTTTTAAAAAAATGCAACACTTTGTCATAAAATTCTAACAACTCTCAATGGTAAATTTAATGTACAATAAAACTACATATACGTATGAGAAATACACGGGCAGAGAAAAATATTTTTTATTCTCTCTAAGAGCTATAAAATTTCACGAAAAGAATTCCTTTTCTATAACCCTTAATCTGTATGACATACGACGCTCATGGAAATAAAAAATTTATGAACTTGTTTTTGAGAAATTCTCCATCGCTACCGAAGCCGTTTCCTTGATAATGACTTGGACTACTGCGTTGGAGTTCTTCGCATTCCGTGATAAAATCGATAATAAAGAATATAATATGAGTTCGAAAATATGAAACTTTTCAACAAAAAAAATATTCATAAGGTACATTGTACAAACATTCTTGAACTCACTGCGAAAAACTTTGATTTTGGAAAAATGAACATTCCTGTCTTGATTGTGCTCTTCAGCTTGGTGGTGTCCTTTCACTTCGCTGGTAAATATAAATATATAATTTGATCTTCATTTTTCAAAGAAAATATTTCGTAAGCTACGTGTCGGGGTTTGATAACTGGCTCAGCCCTAGCCCAAGGAAGCGATCCCAAAAAGGCTTCAAAAGCTTCACCCGAGGGCCTTTAGAGCCTGTAGTCCTGACGACCGATACAAGTAATGTCTTCAATCATGGTCGATTTTTCCTAACTTAAGTTTTTATCTCTTTCACTCGACTCGGATTTCTTAGCGCTGTTTTGCTAGAAAGATGAATTCTTATTTTTCACATTTCAAGGAGTCTACGTTTTAAAGTTCCGAAATTACGGCATGGAATGATGTCATTTTAATAGGTAATATCTGAGGTATCTATTCATAAAATCTTTGATATTCAGTGGAATCCTGCTCCGTCAACAGTTACACAGAGAATTTCACAAGAAACGCGAATAAAATTAGAAAGATTTCACTGGAGTAAAACACTCTTATCCACGAGTCGTAAGGTTTTCGATCACATTATTCAATTAATCATCAAATAATATTCTGGATATTAGGTTCTTTCTGGTACTTTGAAAATTGCGAAAACATGTTATTGACATCCGTGAAAAGTGGAGCGCCTTTAGACCCTGGCAAGCTTACAGCGGCTAGAGGCTTTCCTTTTTTACGGATATCAATTACACGTTCTTTCAATTTCCAATCACACCAGAAAGAACTAAAAATCGGTAACATCATTTGTTGGACACAAGCATTGTTGATGGAAAAAAAAATCCGGAAATAATTTAAGGTTGCTTGCTTCTACTTCTTCTACAAGCAGGTTTTTGATAACTTGAGATATCAGTATGTTTGAAAAATTATTCTGAAAAAAGTGAAAGAAGACTGAATGGCACCTTCTAACCTCTTGAGCGATATTGTTTTCATTATCATGTGTAGACTTTTTTTTCTGCGACCATGCAGGTCGTGTAGTATGGATAAAGAATGACATCGTATGGAACTTGCTTACGGATTTAAGCAGACTACATAATGAATAGGTTTAGAATTGAACATGCCTAATACAGAAAATTAACGTACGATGGATGCAAATGACCTTTCGATATTGGAATTTCCCCAAACAAACTAGAATTCCTTGTGTTGTTCGAGAACTATGAAATATGAAATCTTTCAAACTTCAGATCTTCAACCCCTTGCGGATTTTCCGCCATGTTGATTATGGTAAATTAGTGCATTTTTTCAGCGTTTTCCTTGTGGATCTTACAATTGAGTTATTATTCTCTCAAAATGTGAAGGATCTTGTAAAAATCGAGTGAATCGGGCTAAAGTCTTACCGATCGTTCGTGAATCTGAGAAAGCACAAAACACTGACACAGCACCGAAATACAAAAAGAGGGGATAATAAATTCACGTAGATTTTTAATGATTGAAATTGAATAATGATTATAGTTTTGTAGAGTTTATTATGCTTCGAAAAACATACATCTTAACTCTTTTAGCTTTTTTAAAAAATAAGGAATAAAAATGCGCTTAACTAACTCAACCTCAAAATCAAGATGACGGAAAACCGAAAGGAGTTAAACTATAGAGCTTCGAGAATTCTATATTCTATAGTTCTTTACAATCCCTGAAATTGCAGCTTGTTCTGGGAAATTCTTATTCCAAAGACTTGATCCTATACGCATCACTGTAATTTTGGCGACGATTTCGTCGATTCCAGAGCAAAAGTTATAAATAGGATCAAAAAATTTCCGAAACGAAAATTGTTTAATACGTGATTCTCTACATATTTTTTTTTGGAAAATTTTTTAAGACCACAGAGGTTTACCGAGATAGTCGGGGCAAAACACTTTTATCATTAATTTTTTTGTTACATATAAACAATTATCTTTTTCCATTTATGAGGAATCCTATACCGATATATGAATCGTTTTGTAGATATTGTCATACTCTAGAAAGAAATAGAATTATCTTAGTTGCCTGAATGCGAAAATAAGCAAGAAGAACGCAAAAATACCCCCCCCCCCCCATAAAGATAGCACCACGGTGGTCCAAAATTGCATTACAAAAATTTTTTCCGAATTTTTCTGCAAAACGCCTGAGAATTTGTTCGAATCTCCAAAAAAAAATACATTTTTTTTGTTCTGAAAGAATAAAATATATAGAGGTGTCGTAACCCCCGTGAAGTTTAACACGTATTTTCCATAAGAAAAAAATACGTTTTTGTTAATTTTATTCAGAAATCTCAATATTAGATGAATCGAGTTCTAAATGCCCCAGTTCTCTTTACAATTGGTTATAGAATGCGAATATAATATTACTTTTCAAATATCACCCCCATAAGTCTGTTTCATAGGGTCCCAAAAAACCCCCATAAGTAAAAAAATGGGTTTTTCGAGTTTTCGGCGCTAATTCTGATTTTTTTGCGGTCTTTCTAAAGCCGAATGTTTTAAATACATGATTTACTACTTTGTACTGATAATAAGATGTTTATTCAGATTTTTCAAACAATTTATTATTGTTTTCATCAACTTTTTCTTTGAAAAGGGTTAGAAAGTCAAGGTTTTTTCTTAATTTTTCAACTTATCTTCGACGTTTCAGTTAGAACGAGGTGATAATCAAATAAGTTTGACAAAATAATTGTTTAAACAATTTATTATTACTCATAACAATATTCTTTCAGAATAATGCTACAAAGTTGCAGTTTCTTCTGAAATTTACAACTTTTTGTCCACTTTTCACTTAAATGGGTAATTATTTATTATAATTCAACAAAAATAATTCTTTAAACAAATTGTGAATGTCTATAGCTGTCTTCTTCTAGATTAAAACTACATAGTTGCAGTTTATCCCTTAAATTTTGAACTTCTTATCACTTTTCACATAGAGTAAAGCAATAATTAATTCATGTTAAAAACAAATTATTATTGTTTGTACCTATTTTATCTTGTACTAGTGCTAAAAAGTTGCGCTTTGTTTCTAAACTATTAAGCTTTTTCTCAACTTTTCACTTAGTGAGGTAGTAATTAATGCGAGTCAACAAACATGCTCATTTAAACAATTTATTATTGTTCATGAACATTTTCTTTTAGATAAGTGCTAGAAAGTTGTGATTTTTTCCGAAAGGTTTAACTTTGCTCTACCTTTTTAGCTGTGAAAAAATAATAAATAAACATTAGAAAGAATTATATTTTACGCAGTTTTGTATTCTTTTAAGTAAATTATTTTTTTCCTTTTTCCAATGTTAAGAAAAATAATTGGAACAGAAGAGCTCTTATACAAAAGAGACAAAAAGAAAGAATGGGATAATTAAAAGTCTTGTGAAGGTTTTGTTTTTAGTTACAACGAGAAATGCATTGCAACGCGAAAAAAAAATTATTTGGAACAAAATTACAAAATATTTGGAATTTCAAATTATTTTGTTACGCTTTGCAATAAATCTCTCGTTGTAACTAAAAACAAAACTTTTACAAGTCATTTACAGACCTAGTCCTCCCACCTACTTTCAATTATTCCATTCTTGTTCTTTGTCTCTTTTGTATAGGAGCTCTTTTGTTCTAATTATTTTTCTTAACATTGGAAGAAGAACAAAAGTAATTTACCTAAAAAAATACAATACTAAAACATTTTAGAAAAAACCACAACTTTTCATCCCTTATCTAAGAGAAAATTTTCATGAACAATAATAGGTTTTTTAAATAAGCATATTTGTTAACTCGCAATCATTATTACCACACTAAGTGAAAAGGTGATAAAAAGCCTAATAGTTTAGAAAAGAACCACAATTTTTTAGCACTAGTATGAGAGAAGATAGGTTTTAACAATAATAATGTTTCTATCAGTAAGCAGAGAAAATATTATAAGCGATGATAATAAATTGTTTAAATAATTTGTTCATAAAATGAATTAATTATCACTTTACTATAATTGAAAAGTTATGAAATGTTTAAAATCTCAAGAAAAAACCGCAACTATGTAGTATTAATCTAGAAGAAGATAGCTATAAACATTCACAATCTGTTTAAACAATTATTTCTGCTAAATTGAATTAAATAATTACCCACTTCAAGTGAAAAGTGGACAGGAATTCGTAAATTTAAGAAACAGCCGCAACTTTGTAGCGTTATTCTAAGAGAATATTGTTAGGAATGGTAACAATAAGACAAAAAATGTAAGCCTACAACTCGTTGTGAGGTACATTCACCAAATCCAAACAATAATAAACGCGAAATTGTTTATATTCGAAAGGTCTACAGGTTTCATATGAACTATTCTCCGATAATACATAGGTTTTTTTTTTTTTTTTTTTTTTTTTTTAAAAAACAAATTTCTATCCAAACTATGTAGGATGTGAATATTGATGGCAAGTATTGTAATGAGGGGTTTTTTGGGTTTAGTTTCCATAGAACATTTTGTGATATACAGATTAGACATATTTCAAATGAGTTTCACAGCTTTCAATGTTGGATTTGATGATCAAGGATGTTTTGAATCACGTAGTTTTCTTGAATAGGAAAATTCAGGTTATAATAAGTAAATTGGGAGTTTATTTGACGCAAGATAGTATTTTTGATTTCCTGAATTATCCAATTTTTCTCAATCACCAAATTTTAAACATTGATCATCAGCGAACCCATGTTCTAGAGAAGAATTTAAATGTACACAAAATTTGTGGAGAAGGGGAAAGAGAACCAATAGTTTCTAAATTCAGTAGATTTAGGAATTCCTGATTCAGCGGAAGATATTTTCAGGTTGGGCAAATTTTCAGTAACCGTGAGATAAAAACAAAGTCAATATCACATCAATATATTGATAGTAGAATTTTTAAAGATTTCATGATGCCAAAAAATTTGCTCAGATCAAGGGATTCTCGATGGATTGAGAAGGAGAGATTTATAGGAAACGATATGAGATGGATAGACTCTCAAGATTTTGTTCTGGCCAGATGTTAGGGTTAGAGAAAAAGAGATGATCTTGCAAACAAACAAAATTATGAATCATGGGAAAATATGAAGTTTTACAGAAAAAAAAAACGAATTCGTGAGAGAGCATGGTATTTTAGTTTCTTTGAGTTTTCAGTTGGAAAAATTGACTTGTAAACAAAGTTGATATTGTTGCTGTAAATGTTGCTGAATGTCAACAAGAATCATAAATCCTTGAGTAAGGAATAATTTAAATAACACAGAAGATTTTGATTATAAATCCTGAAAGTCAAGGTTGATTACGAAAAAGACGAATTTCCAAAAAAGTTGTCTTAGTTGCACCGACAAAGATGAAATTTTTCTCAAAAAGATGTATTCGCAAAACAGAAGACCAAATTGTATCCGATATATAAAATCTTCTGAAAATGAGTTTTCATTTAGAAAAGGTTTTGAATTCAAACGCCCGAGAAAATGCCCAACAAAGGAGCTGGATGCTTAACTGTAAAAGATTATTGGTCCATAGAAAAGAACATTTCAACAAAATGATTCGATTTTACACCGAAGGATTTAATTTCTGACTGTCAGAGAAAAAATTTTGATCAGGATTATTATTTTTTTACTCTAAGAGATGTATTTTTCACAAATCAGTTTAACTTAAAACTCAGAAAGTCGGTATTAATGCCAAAAAAATTAATTTCCGTTCGAAAAAATGACATTTCATCCGAAATATAAAATTTTCAATCCTTGGAGAAGAATTTTCTGTGAAAAAGTTGTATTTTTTACCCAAACCAAGGAATGATCTACAAAAATGATTAATTTTCCTCAGAAAATATGACTTCAAAACGATAAATTAAAATTTCAACTGAAAAGATCACTCTCCAACCATACATTAGTTATTTGAATTTCCAGTTGGGAACAATAATTGTCGAATTCTCAATTGAGAATTCAAACAATTGAATTTGTTAACAGGAATATAACTTCCTGAACTTAAGTATTGAAAATTGAATGCGAGAAATGAGGAATCTACCTTAATACATCAAGCATCAACGGAAAACAAATCACAAATCCGGTGCAACTATTATTTAAAAGATTTCTCGATAAGATCGAATAAGTTTAAAGAAATGAATTCCATGATAATATTCGGGTTTTCGGATGTATGTCCTCTTATTAAAGTCGACTCCTTAACATCTATGGATTTCAGAACATGAATTCCATAATTAACTATTTTATTTCATTGATTGAATCATACTGATTTAAAATTCTTGAATCGATTAATAATCGAATCTCTATTTTTCATTTTACAGGATCGCATTCTCCGAGGAAATATTTCAGACAAAAGTTGTGCAGTTAGGACTCGGGAATCAAGTAGTGACCTCGTCTTTGACCTTAAAGTCATCGTTCAACGTTGTTTCGAGGTCAACTTCTTCTCATTTGAATGAGAACAAAAAATTGACCTTAAAATAACCTTAGAAAATGACCTCAAGGCCAGAGAAAAGTTAACTACTGAATTCCTGAGTTAAAACTGTAAAAGTTTTTTCTGTAACTTTTCCTCGGTAAGTGCGATCACACGAAGTAACGGATGGTACCGGTACTTTTGTAACACCCCTTATATAAATGTGGTGGCGCCAAGATTTTTGACAAATATGCCATTATAAGAATAGTCTCCAGCACTAAAAACAGTAATAAAAAATCAATTAAATGTATCTTTACATATTACGAAGAATTAGACGCACACAAAATTGCAAATCATTCTCAAAATGAAGACTTTAAGCTTTAGGTCGAACAGGCTGCAGTCGAGTTATTAGTGAAAAGTAAAAACGATGTAGTGAATTCCTATTCTATCACAATACTATACAGTCAATTTCTGATATACCGAATTCTCACATAAGATAAAGACCACCTCTTTTTATATAAAGCATTCTTTTTGCAGAAGCACCTCGTGAGGCAAAAGGAGCTGAAAAACGTCCAAGAGAAGAGTCATCTCATCCAATAGG
>WSXT02229204.1:0-16374 GCA_011762715.2 Neuroterus valhalla | reverse complement strand
TATAAAGGAAACGGAAAACGAATGAAAGGACGCGTAGGAAAGAAGATAGAAAACGATAGAATAAAAAAAAAAGCAAATAAACCATGACGCACAGGTGTAAATGTTATCCTGATCTGGAGGTGATACACTGTTATCTCCTGATTTTCCTCATCTCCAGACATAGCGACTTCAATTTCATTATCATCCGGATTAATATTCTCGGCCATTGTTCACGCACTTTTCTTGACTCTGATTTACTTTTAGGTATACATTACTTCCTTCTTTGAAACATTTCGGATTTGCCTTTTGATCATAGTATCTTTTAGAACTTTCTTTCGCTTTTTGGAGTCTTTCTTGAGCTAGTACGTGAACGTTGTCGAGTTTAAAAAATAGGTTCTGTAGGTACCCTAGGTAGGTTTCCTCTCGTTGTGAAAGAGAAAAACTGTTCGGTATTACAGCTTCTTAACCAAAAACTAAGGTGTAAGGAGCAAAACAGTCGCTTCTTGAATGCTAGTGTTATAAGAGAACACTGCGAAGCGGAGCCTATCATCCCAGTTTGTGTCAGTCTCAAATTGCCTGAGGTACTCCACCAGTGTTCGGTGGCTTCTCTCTAGAGATCCTAAACTTTGAGGGGGATAAGCTGTCGAATAAATCTTTTTTATCTTGAAAATTTTGCAAAAAGTTTCCATACATTGCCTAATCAAGTTGAAGCCCTGGACCGTATGGCTGACGCGAGGACAGCCATACCTCGAAATAAATTGTTCCGCTAAAACAAATGTTATTGATACTGAGTCGATATTCCTTAATGGAAAAGCGTCTGAATACTTGGAAAAGTTGCACTGGACTGTCAAAATGTAAGATTTCCCTATCGAAAATGTTGGTAAGGATCCCACTAAATCAATCTGAATTTTATCAAAGGCTCCCTTCAGGGTGTCAGTGATGACTATAGGTGGTCTAGTTCCTACACGCTCTAATTTATGCCTGTGACAGTCCGTGCAAGACTCAACTATTCTTTGAATATCTTCTTTCATATTTACCCAATATTAAATATCTCTAATTCGCCAGTAGGTTTTGGACATTCCTTCATGTCCTCCTACTACAGATTCGCGAAATTCGCGGACTATATCATCTCTCATATCTACTGGGGATATAATAATTTCTCCGGGACAAACTACCACCAAAAGTCCTGAATCTGAGAAATGTTGCACAATCATTTGTTCTACTGAATGCCAGGAAATATCACCAAGATCATTCCCTACTTTAAAAATCTTCACACTTTGAACTTGCAAGGTCTCCATAGCCTTTTTAGAGCGAGGATTGCTCCTGAGACTATATGTGACGCGCTCCGAGAAAAGGGCCTTTAGCAGCAAAAAATCGGTTTCCTGATTATGAGCACTTATTATAGTTTGGAACTTGCTCTTTCGAATGGTGGAATCAGAAAGATTTTCGGCGCAAGATTTCATACTCAAAAAGACTTTTGAATTGGGCGTTCGGAACGGCTCGGTCCGGCTCTTCCATTCTTCTTTTCCTTCTCCTGTAAAATCTACGAAAGACTGCTAATGGCCCTTTTCTTGGAACGCGTCACATATTCACATATGCCTTGTCTTCATTCTTGTTTTTAATTATCAAACTAAAAATATACCTTCCGTTGCGAATGAACGCTACTGTTTCACCTGGTTTGGAATTCTCCCTGTGGACGTCATCGAATGTTCATCTAATGAAGAAGCATAAAGAACGATATCGTCCATGTAGACGAATAATTCCAAACCTTGAAGACCTGTTAGTACAGAATCCATAACCCTCTGAAAGCTAGAAGGAGCATTCTTCAAACCAAAAGGGAGCCTCGTAAACTCGAGGTGAGAATAGGGGGTACTAAACGCCGTCATTGTTGTAAGAAACGAAGAGTTCTCTTTGGACCCCGCACACAATACATGGAAAAATGTCTTCCGGTGGATTTGGCCTAAACTTGGTAAAATTGTAGGTTATAAGGAGACAAAGAAAAATATGCCCATACATTTTTTCAATTCTATGTACAGTTTGCGAGATATGCGGCGCTAAGCGCTCAAAATCTGTGCAAATGCTATATCTGCCGTCCGCATAGCATTGAGAGGCAAAACAACGACAAATAACAATCACAAATCAAAATGTGGTGAATAATAAGTCTCCTCATCCCGATAACTCTCACAGCGCGCTTCTCTCAACAGCAAAACGCTAAGCGCTCAACATATTGCATTAACCGCAGCGCTCACAGTTGAGGAGTTACTTACTACTATTGAAATCATGGACATCGTCCACTTTTTGCAACGTTCAAACGCTAAGCGCTCAATATTTTCAATTATTTGTAACACTTATAATTGAAGGACAGCAACAGTGCTTAAATAGAATAAGTTTTGAATGCTGTTATGCTAATCATTTAAATATTTCGCCTCTCGCAGAACGTTTGAACTCTAAGCATGAAAATATACTGTAGCAACTGCAACACGCTCCTCGCAAAGTAAGAATGCAAAGCGCTCAATATTGAAAGTGGACATCGTCCACTTTCTACAACGTTCGAACGCTAAGCGCTCAATATTGTGAATCAACTGCAACACTTATAATTGGAGGACAGCGACAGTGCTAAAATAGAGTTTAAACGCTGATCATACTCCCGATGTCCCACTATTATCCCTCAACTATTTGAAAGCCCTGACTATTGGTACATATCAAATAAAATTAGCCCCATGCTATGTAAAAGACAAAATGCAGAGGGATGACACAGATGAATTTCAGGTTAAAATGTTGAGAGATGCAGACAGGATACCGGAAGCTGGATTATTGAGGATAAGGGTGTACTCGCGGTTTCGTAATTCAGCAAAACATCAATTATCTATCGCAAACGAACCTACTAACGAAGATGACGCAATGAACGACGGAGAAGTAAATCCTGTGCAAGGTTACTACTGTACGTGTAAGTCAGGTGCTCGAACTATTGGAACATGTGCACACGTTGCCAGTGTCTTTTGGTTCGATACCCCTCGGAGAAACTAATCCATACAACCAGTGATGCTGAAAATAGGGCACAAGAACAAAATCTCCTTGACGTCATAGATATTTGAGAATATTTATCAGAGTTCTAGATAATTTCCAAACTTGTCCTTATAGGTTTTCTTATCATGATTGACTGATAGATTCCGAATGTTGACTTGACTGGCTGCAACATGCCTAATCTTGATTAATGTCCTGATTTTTTATTTCTCTGATTCCGAGGACAACCCTCTGATTCAAGGACGAGTCTGAAGCGGGATTATCTAGAAAATTCTAAATTGCTCTTACATTCACGAAATTCCTGCTTTAATTTTTCACGCTCTAAAGAATGCCTTTTCCGTACCTTACATTCTTTATATTCGTGATTATTTGCGAAGTAATAATGACATCCCGAATCTTCTCTGTCCCTAGAATAGTTCGGTTTTATAGCCTTCGGACAATTCCTCTTGAAATGGCCAAGTTGCTTACAATTAAAACATTCGATTTTACTGAGCCAAATATCCTTTTGTTCGGAGCTATTCGCAGTACGCGAGTGAGCTATTCTCCTGTCCGTATTCCACATAGACCTATGATTTTCTCCTGAGCTGGAGCTTTTGGTCGCAACGGGTGCTGGGGTTTCCCCATGCATCTCTCTCCCAACTTCTTAACTTCTTCTTCTTCCTGATTAGTGAGTGCGATGGCCTTACCCAGGGTATTTATTTCTTTTTCCCTTATGTGAGAGTAAATATTATAGTCTAGTCCACGCAAGAAATCACCGATTGCAGTCGTTTTATAAGCTCTGCACACCCCAATACCTTCCTCACCAGTAGTATTTTCTATAACTTGAGAAATCGATTTATTTAGCGTCAAATTTACGCGTGCACGGTATTCAGGCACCGTTTCTCCAGGCTTCCTTTTCACATTAGCTAAATCCTGCATGAGCTGACCTATATCCTCATCTTGAGAGTAAATCTGATTTAAAGTCTGTGAAATTGCTTTAAGAGTAGCTCCCCTTCTATCCTGAATATGTCCTGATAAGCATAGTGAGACACGGAATTTCAGATGGGTGAATTAAAGAATTTGCAGCACTGCAGTGATCATTAAACATAGAGACTGACATGTTCTCTCCGACAAAAGGAGGAATCATGCTTTGAACAATTTCGGATATTTTGTTAAAATCTTGAGTTCCGGTTAAAGCTAGAGAACGTTCCGAAAAAAATAAGGAAGATGAATAGGGGTTTCATGTCGTTGTGAAAGTGATGCGTTTCCTAAATCTGAAAGTGCTAATGTAGTAATGTCACTTCTAGATGGAATCGTAAGAGTTTTAGAGGAGCTAGCCATCGCACCCGGATCAGTTGGATCTCTATTGACAGATCTCTTCTTAGATTTATTCCTAGCAACTGCGGTTCCGGTATCGCAAGTCGAGGTTGGGGGATCGCTATCCCTTACCCTTTTTCTGCCACGCAAATTTGGCATTTCGGTAAAAAAATGGTTAGAGGCTATGACTTACTTGTGGTTATTAATCCAATTTTTAAGTTATTATAAATTCACACACTTTTCTCGTGGACACGTCGAAGTTTTGCACTAAAGCACGAGCTTTTCACAATTGCACTACGAGAAAAGTGTCACCATAAACTACAGATCGATGTTCTGCATTCCAGTTTATGTGAAGGAGTCTCCAAGTTCCAGATGAATCCTCTGATGACAACCTGAAGAATTTCCGGTGAACAGCACTCAGAAGGTCCCTCGGAGCCATGACTCTTCACAAGCCCGGTGATGCAGGAATCGGAATCAATTTTTTTTTCACGTTGAAGTTTGAGGATTTTCTATCCTTCAAGCCTATGATTGTTAGAAGAAAAGCTGGTGGCCCTATCCAATCATCAACAACTTTGGTGCAATTTGTGACACCCAAAGCTACCGGGAGTAAAACCACCCAAAACCCTGGTAGAAGATTGCGGCTTTCATCAAGAAAAATCTCGGATTTCCTTTTCAGAGTGTCTTTTAATTTATCCTTAAGTTCCAATTTTTATTGCAGGGGAAGGAAATAAGCAAGAAGATCCCAAGTCTCAGTCCAATTTCATCAGGAGTGGATAAGAAATAATTACACTCTAAGGAAAGATTTTAATTCATTAATAATATCAATATCAAAATCTTCCAAAAGATAATTTACTTTTCACTTTTCTTTTTTTTTATCCTAATCGTGTGAGGAGAACTGATTTAAATCAGTATAAAGGTCCCGCGTTAAGTCAGGCGAACGTCCTTGACCCTAAACTAGTGACCTGATTTTCACAACACAGGTATATCCCACCGCTGCCACCAATTTGTTACGTCCCAGGCGCCGTAATTGTTGATTGTCTTGTAGAGCAGCGCGCTAGTTCGTTGAAAGTGTGGATTCGTTACCTGTCGTAGAGTGGTTGAAACCACTGGCCGCGAATATAGGTCAGGTTTGAAATAAATGTCACAAAACACAGAATTTAGGTTTGATAAATGCACTCATTTAATTGATTCACCAATTATCGACTGAGACCTGTTCACGAATAACATATTCAATGATACCTTCAAACAATAAAGGTATAATCAAGTTCGTGGTAGACGTTGCAAATTCACAATGGGTCAAATTGTCTATCGAAGAACACTTCAATTCCGTTTGAATTCCGTCAAAGCCGTTTGAACTTTCCCGCTTGGTAAGTTACTATTCTTGGGAGTGTTTAGTGATAGGGACTTAGCGCCCTGAAACTCTAGTTCTTTAAACGGCGCACGCCGTTACAGCAGTTTCTGCTCCGAGTTACCGACGGAAATGCGCGAAAATCGTCTGATTTTGAATAAAGTGTATTTTTCAAAGATGATCTATTGTGAGTAGGAACATTAATATTGTGCGTATTTATCTATTGCCTTACATGGTTCAAAAATTTATTTCAAAAGCTTATTTTTATGCTCTCTTCTTTTTTTAATTGCGAACTTCCTAACTTTTCCTGTTACTTTGACAGAGGGCTTTTTTGGTCTTTTCGTTGTCTTATGATTTTGTTTCTCTTTTTTCTGAAAAAAATCGGACTTTGTTGCAGCTGAACTAGTACGGTCCGGGTCGTTGGCAACACACGCTTTATATCGCTCCGTACATTTGGACTAATTGTGATGGTTTATGGGAGTGTAAAATAGCAACTTTGGTTCTGAGTTGAACTTAGTGTTTAGGATTGTATATTTTTCCTCCAAAAGGTGATTACTTGCGATCATTGGATAACTTGATTTTAGTTGCTTACTTATTGCTATTATTATGCCCTTTCAGAATAATAATCCAATTTATTCATAAGATTGAGAAGTTCTTTCTACACAAAAAGTTTACTCCTGCTTTGTTGTCTTTGCTCATGCCTAACCTTTCTGTACACTTTACGGCACTTTCTTTCATGTGTGAGTATCATATTTGGTATAACCCATTTAGCACCTGCATTCTTAATATTGATGTTGATAAAAGTTGGTCTGCACTTTGAAACCTGATGGTTCTTACTTTTTTGAGCTTTTATTGCAGGGCTATTATTATTTGTAAGTTGCCTTATATATTGTATTGCCTTCTCTTTGTAAGACTCAATGGTTGGTCTTAAAATATGTCATGTCAATGCTCAATCTCTGCTTGCTCATTTTGAAGAGTTCGCCTATTACTTTTGTCAGAGATACTTTCATATAATAGCTGTATCTGCAACTTGGCTCAAACCTCAATTTGATGCGACAACTATTAGCCTTAATAATTACACACTTTTCAGAAAAGATAGGGAGATGCGTAGAGGTGGCGGAGTATGTGTGTATGTTCATAATGATTTAAAATGCAGGACTCTACACTCCAGTACTGAAACCTGTGTGCCAGCTACCGAATTGTCATTCCTAGTGTTCAGTTTCATATTGTCCTCAGTCGAGGGCGCCACTGAACGTAGTTCGGGTTCTATCTCATCGAACGCCGTACGTCTACTCTACCTGCTTGACCAGTTCACCTTTGCGCTCCGACCAGAGTGCGCGTATATCGTTGTGTTCAGTCTTATTAAAATTGATTCGTTAGTTAAGTTCAGTTGTATTCCAGTGAGAAGAATAAATCTCATTCTTCTGCCGAAGTGATTCTCTGATCTCTCATCACTTCCTTTTCCACATCAAACATTGGTCCATCGAGCCGGATTCAACGACTACAGGACAGCTACTACAGGAAGGTTATCGTGACGTGGAGAGCAGACAAAGGGCAACAAACATTGAAAGCATAGCCAGAAGATCCTTGCGTGTACGTCGACGAGAATCTGCGTTATGTAAGTAACATTATGCGAAAATAATAACGAATCTGGTCGAGAAATCTCCCACTAATATTTGTATAACAAAGAATATGAGAGCATGTGAGAGAGGCAGTCGAAAACATTCCTGCATATATCTTTCTCACTCACCCACTATATTGCCTTTCTTCAGAGGTCAAAGGATTATGCAAAAGTGACAAAAGGCTATACAAGCAACATGGCGGTGAGAAGAATAGTCGAGTGATCTCCTATCCTTATCTCACACAAAGACTCTCTTACTCCCTTTGTTTTCTCTGTTCACACCTGATTACCTGAGCGAACCGTCTTTCATTGTTTACATGTCAAACGGGGAATGTGAAAGCGAAGTGGGAGAGGCAGTCGAAACCTTTCCTGCATCAATCTCTCTCTCTCTCTCTCTCTCACTCCCCTGTTGTATCACCTTCCCTCGAAGGTCGAAGGATAATAGACAAGTAGCAACAGACCAGGTAGAAAATATTTCGGGGACAAGAATAGTCTAGCGATCTCCTATCTCTATACCCCCTTTCCTTAGAGAAGAACTTACGGGAAGGCGCCTCTTACAAAGGCGCACTTCGGAATCGGTCGGCAATCGCCGGAAAGCACCGACTCTCTCTTTCTCTCTTGGCTACTTCATCGCTACTACGTACGTACACACACGTGCTGCGGATACTTTTTGTTTTCCGTTGAGTTTTTGCCTATGGCGTATATGTTGGCCTGAATTCGCCTCTTTTGTTTATGCTCCATCTATTGTCGAGCTTACTGAATAATCATTACAGGGAGGATCACCACCTGCTGATCACGCAAAACGCGCTTAGTAATGTGTTGCGACGATGTTCGGCAACAATTCTGGACAAGCCTGAAGCTGACTGGACACCTGGGGCACTGGATGTTCGTCTGGAGCTCTTGGAGAATTATTGGGCCGCCTTCTAAGAGAATCACATAGGACTCATCCAACTGCCTCCAGATGCGGACTATCATGTTGAGGATCATTACGCAGATATCGAAAATGTGTATATAAATGCCCGTACTCGAATCTATGAGCAGCGAAGCAGGTTCGAATCTTCACTGATTGCTCCTCCAGCGATGAATCAGGTAGTCAGCAACGTAGCCGCGATTCCTACGCCCTTCACATCAAATGTTCAAGGAGGATGGAAGCTACCAACTATAGACGCTCCCATGTTTCCCGGACGACGTGAGGATTGGGAGACCTTTCGAGATCACTTTCGCAATCTCATCTATATGAACACACATCTGAGTGACGTCGGGCGCATGTTCTACTTGAAGGCACGAATGCAGGGCGATACAAAGAGCGCAATTGAAACCATGCAGGTGACAGGAGCGAACTATGTCACGGCATGGGCATCATCTTCACGTCCACCGAGCACTTCAGCGCACCAAGCTTACTCACCGACACCTGCAGAGTAGCGGCAACAACGCAACTGCAGGGCTTTGACTCTCCGAGCGGCTTCGGTTTCATGTAAGAAATGTCACGGCCCTCATTACATAGGTCGCTGTGGCAGCTTTCTCCGTTTGATGCCGAGGGAACGCAGAGAATTCGCTATGACAGTTGGTCTTTTTTTCAACTGCTTGAGACCAGGCCACACTACGAACAGCTGTTCATCAACTGGAACTTGCATGGTCTGCCAGAGCCGTCATCATGCAATGCTCCATCCAACTGATCCCAGGCGAGAGGCGCCGGTATCAAGTGAACCTTTTCCTGCCAAATTTTCTCGAACCAACACTGCACCTCCCGAACCGTCTACATCCACCCAGGACGCGTCTTACTCCTGACTAGTCCTTCTTCCTACAGCTGTGGTGAAAGTAAGTTGTGACGGCGGGCAACCCGTGATGGTTCGAGCCTTACTTGATCCCTGTGCTGAATTGACATTGACATCGACCAGTCTAGCTCGGAAACTCCAAGCGACTGTATACCAACAAACAGCTCTCACCATCAGTGGAGTAACAGGTGGTCCAATGGACCACGCTCGAACCCGCACTCGCTTCGGAGTTTTCTGCCTCCAAAAATTCAACCTTACCACACCGGCAGCATTCACAACGGAACAAGTGATCCACGATTGGCAAGACCTGAATCTTGCTGACCAACGGTTTGGCCACCCTCGGGCTGTCGATCTTCTACTCGGAGCCGATGTTTACCATTTGTTCCTGCGACCCGAAATGCTTCGGCGAAAGAAGATGCTGGCCCAAAGGACTGCTTTCGGATAGGTCATAACTCGGCTGGCACAGAGACGACATGGCATGATAAGCTTATTTCCTTGATGCAACGGTTTTGGGACGTGTAAGATGTACCTCGAGTCTCACGCCCGTCTCCGCTGACCGAGGAATGCGAAGTTATCTCACCAGAGAGTATTCTCACCAGAAATGCTTAGTGAAAGTTTAAATGGAGCTTTGGCTTCACTGAGTTCCTTGCATCGGCGATTACTTCGAGACCTTGATATGGCCGAGGCGTACACTTGCTTCATGACGGATTACGTTCGACTTGGTCACATGAGACCTATACCTTTACCTGAACTACACGAGAACGTTCGACCCAATTACGACATACCACATCCTGGGATTTGGCAACGGGGAGATGACCATCGCCGGCTTTGAGTAGTTTTCAACGCATCTACGCCAACGTCCACTGGCTATAGCCTTAATGACATGCTCCACACTGGAGCTAAGCTGCAAACCAATTTGGGCTACGTTTTGACTCGGTGGAGACGTCACAGGATACCTTTTGGCGCTGATATGTACATGATGTATTGACAGATTCTGGTGAACGAACGAGACGTCAACTTACAACGCATCGTGTGGAGTGCTAGTGAAAGCGGGCCATTCGTACACTACCAACTGCTGACTGTGACTTACGGCGAGTCATGCTCACCCTATCTAGCTCTGAGAACCTTGCAACAGTTGTGCACAGATCATGGCTCAACCTCGCCAGAGGCGGCTCAGGTCCTCTTGAAGGATCGCTTTGTCGACGACATATTGACAGGATGCAATTACCTTGGAGAAGCAAAGGATCTACGGGATCAGCTCATCCATCTTCTGTAGCTTGGTAGATTTCCTCTCCGCAAATGGGTCGCCAACCGACCTGAAGTGTTAGATGATCTACCCGAGCAGAACCCCGCTTTCGCCCGACCTGGCTTCAATTGTGCAGCGACGGTCTCATCAACGAGCTCGGCGTGTGTTGAAATCCGCAGAATGATTGCTTCCGGTTGACTCCACCAGAGATTGACTCAAACGATTCGACGAAGCGCAACATTCTAGCCACTGTTGCTAGACTGTTCGATCCTTGCGGCTAGATCGCGCCCATTATTCTAATAGCGAAACTCCTTGTCCAGGACCTGCGGAGAGCCGGTCTCGAGTGGGACGAACTGATTCCACACTCATAACTCACACGATGGATCGCATTTACAACGACTTTAAAGGCCATCGGAGGACTGTCAATACCTTGATGTATGGACAAACAGACTACTGCCGAGCTTCAGTTGCATGTTTTTTCAGATGCAAGCCGCCAGGCTATGGCAGCCACAGTTTATTCTCGTGTTAGCTCAATCACGAGCCAGACCTGCACTTGGCTTGTTGCAGCCAAGACGAAGCTTTTACCAATTCGGAGTCTCCGGCCACCTGACACTCGGGTCCCGATAATGACGATCCCTCGTTTAGAACTCAGAGCCTCATTGTTAGCGGCTCAATTGCTACGCTCATTAGCGCCCGACTTAGACGTATCCAGAGAGAGCTGCTTCGCCTGGACTGATTCTCGAGTAGTACTGCATTGGCTGCGGTCGAGCGAGCCTCCTGTAAATATTCTGGTAGACAACTACATTGAACATGTTCAGGAGCTGGTTCCAGCGTCAATCTGGCGTTATATTTCTAAAGACTGCAACCCGGCAGATTTAGCAACAAGTGGCGTTGATCCTCCACAACTATTGTCCTGCAAGTTATGGTGCAGTGGTCCTGAATGGCTTTCCAACCCTGCTGACCTTTGGCCTCCCATCAACGACCCTGCTCCCGTTGCATCTCTCGTAATTTCTCAAACTACGAGGGTTTGTTGCGCCCTGGAGAGCTTCAACGCGGAACTCTTGGATCGATACTCTGATCTCGGACGATTCCTCAGAGTTGTCTCATACCTTCTTCGTTGGGATAAACATCGCCAACAACCTCCGGACCCTGAACTCAGGACGAAATCTATTACTGCACATGAATTGAAGGCCGCATTCCATGTCTGCGTTCGCCTGAGTCAATCCTCGTGGCTTCAGGAACAATTCAAACGCCTGAGAAATCCAACTCTTCCACCTGCACGGCCTCCCTCCCAGAGTTGAGGCACAATCGTCGATACTGATGGGTTCATGAGAGTTGGAGGTCGCCTACAGAACTCCGGCTTATCGTACGCAGAGATACAACCACCATGAATTGATGGCCGCCGTCCACTCGCAGGCCTCATCATCAGTTGGGCGCTCCAACGTTCTCTGCACGGGAGTTTTCGAACAACGTACGCCTACATGCCACATCGTGCTTGGATTCTCGGAGGAAAAAGAAGAGTCCGCTCCAGCTTGGCGAAATGTGTTATTTGTGTTCACTCTCGTGCTCAACCACACAACCAAGCAATGGCTCCTCTCCCAGCAGCGCGTGTTACTCCGAGCCGACCCTTCTCAAAGACCGGATTGTATTATGCAGGACCATTCCAAGTACTCTCCGCTAGAGGATGAGGCATTCGTTCAACCAAAGGTTACATAGTCGTCTTGGTATGCTTCGCGACTAAACTGCTGCATCTGGAACTCGTTGGCAAAATGACAACCGACAGCTTGATGGGAGCTTTGACGAGATTCTTCAGTCGCAGAGAAAAACCTTCAGAAATGTGGAGCGACAACGGCAACCATTTTGACCAGGCTGATTTTGTGTTTCGGTAAGCTTTCAAGTATTCACAGATGGATTGGGAAAGGGTTTCTGGATCGCTTGCGACGCAGGAGGTAACCTGGCACTTCATCCCTCCAGGCGCTCCTCACTTTGGAGGCCTCTGGGAAGCTGTGGTCAAGCTGGTTAAAACCCATCTCAAGCGCGTCTTAGGCTCCCGCAACCTCACATATGAAGAGTTTAGCACACTTTTGGCCAGCATCGAAATGGTCATCAACACTCGCCCACTCACTGCATTAACGGGTGATTACGATGATCTCGACGCTTTGACTCCAGGTCATTTCGCTATTGGAGGACCTTTGATCTCAATACCCGACCTCGCAATTCAAGGACAAAATCCTGATAAACTTACGCATTGGAAGTTAGCCAGAGCTCTCCGCGATCGGTTTTGGGCCCGTTGGAGCCTCGAGTAACTGAATACTCTTCAGCAGAGAACAAAATGGACATGATCCCGTAAGAACCTCAAGGTTGGTGATATGGCTGTTGTTGTCGATCCCAGTCTCCTTGCAGTCAATGGGCAATGGCCGTTGGCTCGCATTCTCAATACTAGGGATGGCCAAGTCGATTCCGATTCCTTCGAAGAATCGATTCCATGGTGTCGATTCTTCGATTCTTTGGAATCGATTCTTCGTCGGAATCGATATCGATTTTGATAACACAGCTAAGAGAAAATAAATTTCCACTTTCCAAAAATTTATAAATAAATATAAACAAATATGATCCAAGGGCAAACATATCTTCGAAATTTGATTATATCGATGCGCCCTGAAGGTAGGTTGCCAACGCGCGTGACACAACTTGACGGTACTTTACAAGGAATATTAAAAATAAAAAGATATCTGGGAAGTTATCGCAAGAATGTCTTGCTCGCACTATTTATGTTTGTACTTTCCGCCATTTATTTTCTAAATGTGCAAACGAACATCAGATCTTGAATTTTAATAAAAAGTATTTAGACAAGAATTGAAATTTATTTCTATTATACTGTTTTCAAATTTCTAATAAACCGTTGCAAATACTGCCTGTGTACCCTTTCAAATTTTGAATATACGCGCGTTTTTTTGGAGTAGAGAAACTTCGGAATCGGAATCGAAGAATCGATTCCCACCGTCGATTCTTAGCTTTTCCGGAATCGATGCGTAAGTCGAAATCGAAGAATCGAGGAATCGATTCACACCGAGCTTTACCCATCCCTACTCAAAACTCAGCCCGGAACGGGCGGTCTTGTACGAGTTGCCACCATAAGAACCTCCAATGGTGAATATGTGCGGCCAATCACCAATTTGGCCTTATTGCCTTTAGATGCTTCGTCTGAGCGACCACTTGGGGCCGTCTCCGTTGAGTCAAGCCCTGAAAAGTCAACTTCTACAGCGGACGGCTAGCGGATGGTCGTTCGAGGAACGATGTGGGCGGTATGTTCAGTTTCATATTTTCCTCAGTCGAGGGCGCCACTGAACCTAAATCGGGTTCTATCTCATCGAATGCCGTACGTCTACTCTACCTGCTCGACCAGTTCACCTTTGCGCTCCGACCAGAGTGCGCGTATATCGTTGTGTTCAGTGTTATGAAAATTGATTCGTTAGTTAAGTTCAGTTGTATTCCAGTAAGAAAAATAAATCTCATTCTTCTTCCCAAGTGACTCTCTGATCTCTCATCACTTCCTTTTCCACATCAAACACCTAGATATCTTTGCTTCTCGTGAACGTTTACTTTTCGGAGTTGTATATAAACCACCTAACGCTGGGTTTGGTAACGATTTTGAGAAGGAGCTTTTTGATTGCACTCCTAATTAAAATAATGTTATAGTTACGGGAGATTTCAATACTAACGTCTATACTTCTTCAAACCAATCAAAATACTTTTTGTCTTTAATGACTCGGTGGGCCTATCCATATTACAGCATGGGTCTACGCACCACTCCGGTTCGTCAAGTACATGGATTAATCTCATGGCTGTGGAAGATTTATTTAGAGTACAGAGTTATTCTCAACACCCAGTTCCCTTTTTATCTAATGATAAACTTATTCAAATACAATACAATTTAGAATCTAGTATAGCTTCCATCCCTAGTTTCAAAAAATTAAGAAACCTCAGTAAAGTAGATGAGGATAGATGGTTCACCTTCCTCTCTGAAGCCGATTGGAGGAGTGTATTTTCGGAAAGAAATTTAAATTCAAAGGTGAAAAAATTTAATAATTTATTAATCTCAGTATTCGATATTGTAGCTCCGGAACATGATTTCCAGGCGAGGGATAAAACTTGTCCGTGGATATCAGTTGAGATAAAAATTCTCAGGAGGGAGAGGGATAGAAAGCATTGCCAAGCTAAAAGGAGTGATGACCAGGCACGATGGAGGGAATTTCGTACTCTAAGGAATTCGGTTCAAACCAAGATTAGGGAATCTAAAAATAAACATAACTATAATGCAATTGTTAACAGAAAAAAGGGTGAAAATATTTGGAAGATCCTTCGGCGGCTTGGAATCATTTCCTCACTAGGTCAAAGCTTTGATCAAAACTTCCCGGTAAACGACTTTATGGAACGATTTCTGATTGAACCGTTACTAATTGATACTACACTTATAACCAGGGATGTACCTTTCTTCGATGATGCTAATTTTTACTTCTCTTATATTGGCGCAGACTCTCTGCTTCCAGCTATTGCCAAGATAACTTCCGGGGCTATCGGGGTTGATGGAATCTCAATTGAAATGGTTGAGGGGGTGTTCCTCCGAGTTGTTTTCAAAAAATCGATTTTTTTCCATTTTCTCATAGGGAATACATCTAAGAATGTCATGCAAAAAGGATTTTGCTCGATTCGTAAAAAAAAAAGTTTTGGGCAAGTTTTTCGACACTTTGGTATATTTGTTTTACGTTTTTTATTATAAAAGCCTCCATATCCATATCTATACCACGGAATCTTGCAGAGCGATCTTTGAAACATAAATATGCCATGGTTCAAAGATGCACAACTACTTTTAAAAATACATTATCAAATACGTCAAGAGAGTAACTCAATTCGTCGCTTTTTCTCATCTGAAAATTCAAATGCGTTTTTCTCAAAACTACTTTTTCAAAACTGGTTCGCACGATTTCTCAGGCGTCAGTTGATGGATTATCATTTTTCTTTTTTCAAAATGCGCAGAAACGTATTCCCTATCTTTGTAGGACGGCTTTTTCCCATTTTATTAAACATAGATTTGTTACAAATTCTTGTAAATGAAGAAACAGGGTAAAAAACCCGTTTGTTTCTTCAATAGCCCGCCATTTTGACAATTATCAAAAAAAAAAAAGTAAAGCCCTCCTACAAATATAGCGACATCCTTACAGATTAAGAAAAAATTTTCCGTTTATATGTCAGATCAGCCATTTTGGGAAAATGGTGCGAACCAATAGCCCAGCCTTCTCATGGAAGGCCTTCACGGAAAACGATGCTGCGGCCAGAAGAAAAAAATTTCCGAAGAAATGTTTACTGCATTTTGTAGTTTAAGGACCAATAAAACTTGAAAAAGAAACGCATCAAAAAATTATGAATACTTTTCTCACAATAAAATTCCAAAAAACGCTCTGAAAACCGGCCCGTTCGCAGGAACACCCCCTTAAACTCTCTCTCCGTGTCATACTCCCTGTTTTACTTCATATATACAATTATTCGCTACAGCTTGGAAATTTTCCGAATATTTGGGAACAAGCACTAATTCGGCCTTTTCCGAAGATCACTCATCCTTCGGCTCTGACAGATTTTCGCCCCATCTCTATACTAAGTGTGTTAGCCAAGCCTCTTGAGAAAATAGTATACCACCAGCTCACTGAGTATCTGGAAAAGCATAGTCTACTTGATCATTCCCATTCTGGATTCCGGAAACAGCATAGCACCATCACTGCTTCCCTAAAATTTACTTCTGATTTAAAAACTGCAATAGACAAAAATGAAGTAAGTATTGTGGTATTCTTTGATTACTCCAAAGCGTTCGAGCTTGTAAATCACGACCTCCTAATCCAAAAATGGAAAACCCTGAGAATCTCTAACAGTGCCATCAATTGGTTCAAATCTTATTTAGGTAATAGAGCACAATGAGTGCCCAACAGTGATGGCATTCGCTCTGATTGGAATGAGGTAGTCAGTGTAGTTCCCCAGGGCTCAATACTTGGACCTAAAATGTTCAATGTATTCACACACGACTTTTCCGCTG
>WSXT02229193.1:0-16374 GCA_011762715.2 Neuroterus valhalla | reverse complement strand
TGATACTTGCGAGCGAAGCGAGCTGCGCGCGAAGCGCGCGATGAGAATGTGCCCGCGAAGCGGGCAGATTTTTATCTTAAATATACTATTGAAATTTTTATTAACAGAGTATGTATTTGTTTCATTGTATTTGATGTATTTTACTATTAGTTATTATTCTTTTTCAATATTTTATTAATTGATTATTTTGAAAAATAAATTTGTATACATAGTAATTTATCTGAGTAATTGAATGCGGAATCTTATAGTTCGTCCAATCGCCAAAATAAATTCATTTAAACTTAATTTTTTCAGATTAAAATATTATATTTTTCAGTTAATTGAAAAGTTGTTAATGCTTCATGGTTTTAGAAAAAAAGGTTTAAGGTTGGTGTCTGTTTGTATGCTGTCGTTGTTGTTTCTATTGTCCTCGTCTGTGTACGGCATAACTTTTGGAAGTCTAGCTAATCGGGTTGGATTGCCCTTCGGCACACGTTTTTGAGGACCGAAAAAGAAGGTTCATTTCGATGACCAACCTTTTTAGACCAACAGTTGTGGTTCCACCATCAATAAAGATTACTTCAAAATCAAAAAGTCATCCCCTGAGCGACGAGACACGTTGTCGGTGATTTTCGCCTCATGCGGCCTGCTCATCGAAAAAAGGAGACAGGGAGAGGGAAAATAGAGGAAAAAAATGAGGTGAAGAGTTCGGACCATCGTGAGAGCTCTCATGGGGGTCTGGGATTCAACACGGAAGGGGTAACTTTTATATTATTTGGTGTCCAAAGATTTGAGCACGGTAGTGTAGGATTATTGACTCTTTGCAGGCTAGTTCTAGCAGCAAGTCTTTTTAGGGTTCTATAAGTTCCATCACGTGGTCCTTTTACATGTGAAGAAGGAAAAAAATGCCACTCAGCTGCTAATATTTACTGTCGATGGTTTCTTACAAACTTTTAGTAATGGTTTGCCTTAATTATGACTACATTCATTTTTGACGAATAAACAAGGAGAATTTTCAAATGCAAAAAAAAGTGAAATAATTGAAGATGAATGTATTGTTATTTGGGATTTCTCTGAGAATTATGCTTCCATAATTCAAAATTCCGTTCAAGGTATCCACTGGAATAATGATTAAGCGACAATGCATCCATTTTCAATATATTACAGAGATGATGACAATGAAATGAAACTCAAAAGTTCTGTTTCTATTCCGAATGTTTACGCCACAATACTTCTGCCGTTTATCTCTTTCAAAGACAGTTAGTATACTACATAAAATATAATTTACAGTGTATTAACAAAATAATATATTTTTCCTACGGTGCCAGCGGGCAATACAAGAACAAAAAAACATTTATTATTCTTACTCATCACGAAGAAGATTTTAAAATAGCAGCTGAGTGGCACTTATTCCCTACTTCGCATGGAAAAGGACCATGTGATGGAACTTATAGAACCCTAAAAAGACTTGCTGCTAGAACTAGCCTGCAAAGAGTCAATAATCCTATTTGTACACCTAGAGAATTATTTACTTGGGCGGCAGAAGCTCTAACAAACATAGCATGTCGTTATTCAACAAATTCTGAGTACAAAGAAGAAGAAAAGCGATTATCATCACGCTTCCAAAAAGCTATAACGATAAAGTGGACTTTGAAATATCATTGTATGATTCCAGTTTCTCTTCAAGCATTGGAAGCAAAGAAACTTTCCTTGTATGAAAAGAAAAATATTGTAAAAATTTGTACATAAGAAATGTTAAAATTCGAGGAATGTAAATACTGTATAACATAAAACTGAAAGAGGTACTTATTCACTAAGTCAACCTACCGAAATCCTAATAAAGCAATGTAAATTTTCAATAATGATGTTTTTCTTTTCCTTCTTACCATTTATTTATTTCTTGAATTTTTAATAAAGTAATCTTGTCTAAGAAATAAGATCATTTAATTGAAAATATTTATTAATCATTCATATTCAAGAGAAAAACGATATCAAAGAAGAAAATCGGCCGTGCAATGTGGTACGCGCGCCGGTGTGAGATACCGTGCTCGACACCACTAGATACATTATATTTTTTCCGATAGTAGAAATAAAATCGCCATTTTAAACAAAATCGTTTTCGATCGGAAATTTGACGTAGAATACGATAAAATACTAAGAACCTAATTCATTGGGGCAAACTAGTTAAAAATCGATTTTGAAATTTCAATTGTTAATAACAATTTCATTTTGTTAAAAATATTTTCGGGATGATTTTTTTATTAAAGCTAGTTTTTTGACCTTTTAAATGAAAAAATAAAATGTCTCTAGCTCAAATAGAACAGGAGTTATGCATTTTCAAAAAATAGTCTTCACTCAAATTCTCAATTTTTCAACCCTTCCTATTTCTCAAAAAAATGCAAGATAAAAAAAATCCTCAAATAAGTATCTTCTCTTTTTCGATAAAAAAACCGTAAGAAAGGTTTAGCTCATTCAAAAATTGGTTCGGTCAATCCTCTGTTCGATTTGTAAAAGAATGTCCCATGTATACACCTATATTTCCTCTTTAACCTGAATATTATTGGTTTTCCTCTTACGTTCTTTTCCTTCGAATTATTCATTTTTTACCATTCGGAATGGCTGAAGCGGAAATCGACGACCTTATCGCTGAGCGAACCTAATTGAGCGGTGGTAATTCACGAGCCTTTATTAATTTTGAAAAATTGGGTGCTGCTAATCAGACACGTGGAGCTTGCAAGGCTCGCATGCAGAATCTAGATAAGAAATGGGATCAATTTCAGGAAAATTTTAAAGAGATACTTTCATTATACACCAAGGAGGATGCGAAATTGCCGTACTTCGGTAAGGACCTTTCAAGTCAAACAGAAGGAATCTATTTATCCGGAATGGGTAAATTCTTGGTTAGGATGGATGCTTGCGATCAATAACCAGCACTAAAGGGTGAACAGGGAGCCCAAGTTCATCAAGCGAATCATGGTCACAGTCCAGACCTTCCGAAAGCACTACCTTAAAACAAGTCTATTTGGAGAACCTGTGCACCTTCTCAGCAGTATTCCTACTACTGCTGAGAACTTTACTCGTGCTTGGAATCTACTAACCGAGACTTACCAAAATACTCGGTTATTGGTGAGTTTTCAAATTACCGCATTATGCTCTCTATATCCGGTATCTACGGAATCCGCCTCGGAGCTGAAGTAGCTTCTGCATGGAACAACAAAAGCCATCGGTGCTTTGACTGCACTCAAGCGTCCCGTCAAGAAATGGGATGATTGTTTGACTTATATTACAGTGCAACGACTCGACAAACATTCACGGCGGGACTAGGAAACCTCTATCGGGGTAGAAGTGAAACCACAGACGGTTTAATTGGCTGAAGATCTTCCTCACGGCCAGGATCGAGGCACTCGAGTCTATGGGCTATTCCGCTTGTCCACAGAATTCAACAATCTCAACATCGTCCAATAGTGCTCCAAAACAGAACCAATCCACTTCCTCCGTGAAAGCATATAGCACTTCAAGGAAGCCTGACAAGAAAACTTCGCCTAACGTTAGCTGCACCCTGTGTCAGAAAAATCATTACTTGGTCTTCTGCGGAGGATTCAAGGCTAAATCTCTTGCCCAGCGCCAGGAATTCGTGCGTTCAAAGGGTATCTGTGAAAATTGTTTTGGACCACATGGAGTTGGAGAATGTCTCTCTAATAAGGTATGCCGCACTTGTCATTGTCGCCATCATACCTTTATTCAAGATCCAGCATCATTAGCAGAAAGTCCACTAGCGACCGCACCTGCGGTTGTTAAGAGCAAGGATGGGTGCTACGCCCAGGCTCATTGTACGATTGATCCATGTTCAGAAGGTAATTTTATTTCAGAAATTCTAACTCAACGTCTTAGTTTTCCTCGCCGACTCGCATCTCTGCATATCTCCCGTGTTGGAGCATCTAAATCTGGAGTGTCAAAAGGTATAGTAAATCTTCTCATCTTCTCCCGATTGCTCTCCCACTTCATTGTAGAGACAGAAGCTCTGGTCATACCTCGACTCAGCAATGAAACACCGTCTCATCGGGTTGCCCCTCAACCCTGGCCTGAACTGGATAGACTTGATCTTGCTGACCCGAAACCCAGTGCCAACTCAACTATCCATCTCTTACTTGGAGCTGAAATCCATGCACTCATCATGCGCCCAGGCTTGATGTCTCGACAAGATACTACGCGCTATCAATTCAGCTTCAACGCTCTTGGGAACAAGAAGAGGTCACTCTCCCTGCACCTGCATTACTGACTGTAGCAGAGCAGTTTTGCGAAAAACAATTTGAGACCACGCATCTTCGCGATTCTGATGGACGCTACTTTGTTCGCTTACCTCTGAAGGGACCTATCAGCGAACTTGAAAATTCCAAAGCTCGAGCTGAATTACTCTTCCTCAATTCGGAAGGTCGACTACTCAAGTTTGCGGATCTTCCTACTGCCTATGCTTAGTTCATGTCTGACTATCACTTTCTAGGTCACATGGAACTGGTATATTCAACCTTGTCTCCAAATCTACCCCGTATATATCTGCCACATCACGGTGTGTTCAAGGAAACAAGTACTACTACAAAACTCATAGTAGTTTTCAATGGCTCTCATTGAACTCCGACCAGTTCTTCTCTCAACGACTATCGACACACTGGACCGGAATTGCATCCAGAGCTCTCAGATATTTCAATTCCATGACGAATGTTCGCGGTATTTTTTTCAGCTTACATTTAAAAGATGTTTCTTCAAATCAAGATTCATCCTGACGATCGAGACTGCCAATGCATTTTGTGGAGATTCAACTCAACAAGTGAACCAATTCGAGAGTATCGGATGACTACTGTCACGTTTGGACTATCATCATCGCCTTACTTGGCTTCACGAACTATCCAGCAACTCATCACAGACGAAGATCAGTGGCTTAAAGCTGCCTCCATCCTGCTTCGTCACATCAATGTCGACGATGTTTTGGCGGGTGCTGACGACATGGAATCAGCTTTAACATTGCAGACGGAACTTATCAATCTGTTGAAATTGGGTGGATCACCCTACGCAAGTTGGCATCTAACGACGCTGCGCTTGTAAGATCAGTTCCTGAAGATTGGAAGGCAAAATCTCAGTCCCGTTCATGGAACGATGGAGATGAGTTTCATACTCTAGGATTAACGTGGCAGCCATCAGAGGAGAGACTAAGAGGAGAGTTTTATCTGACACATCGAAACTCTTTGATCCCCTCCGATTAATCTCACTAGCCATAATTGTCTTCAAAATTCTTGTGCAGAATCTCTGGCTCCTCAAGACTGGATGGGACGATCCACTTCCAGAAGAGACCTTCCAACGATGGATTCGCCTCTTCGAGAATCTTCGGCAACTAGATACCATCAAGATTCTCGTTGTCTGGGCCATTCTAGTGGTCTTCGATTGGTCGAACTTCACGGCTTCGCGGTCGTTTCTAAAGCAGCCTATGCTGCTGCTCTTTATCTGAGAACTGTCTCAAATCAAGATGTTGTGCGTTCATCACTTATTTGCTCCAAGTCTAAGGTAACGCCCATCAAACAGCTGTCTATCTCCAAATTGAAGCTCTGTGGGGCACAACTTCTTGCCCGTCTTACACTTAATGTTCAGAAAACTCTCTCGCTGGAGAATGTGAAAGTACATCTCTGGACTGATAGCACGAACGTCATTGCATGGTTGAGAAGTCCTCCATGCAGTTGGAATACGTTTGTTGCTAACCGTGTATATTATATACAAGTGTCACTTCCAGACGCTTATTGGCACCATATACCTGGAATCGAGAACCCTGTGGACTGTGCTACCCAAGGCCTGTCTTCCAGACAGCTCGGGGCTCATTCGCTCTGGTGGGTTGGTCCAAATCGATTCTCAGAGGGCATCGTCCCTTGGCCTACATTTGATCTGAATTTTGACATAGATACCGACCTGGAAAGATGTGTTGTCATCCATCAGATGACAGTAGCTTAGCCACACATGTGGGAACGTTTTTCCCACTGTGCATCTTCTCTTAGAAAATAAAGTTGAGTGACAGCATGGTTTATTCGATATATTCACAATTTGGAGGGATGCAGAATCATCAATCGTGCATATCCTTATGCGCATCCTCGAGTCCTTACTCCATCTGAGCTCACTTATGCTCGATTGTACTGGGTTCGAAGCTTTCAGCTGGCACGCTTCTCTTCTACTATTTCCAGTCTTTCGAATAAAGAAAAAGGGCAGTTGCCAAAATTTGATCCTCTCATCAAGTTAAGGCCCTTCCTAGATGCTTAGCAGCTATTGAGGGTTGGTGGCCATCTGAAACATCCATTTTAGACCCCGATGAGAGACATCCATATATCTTGCGAGGGAAGTTTCCGTTTTCTGATCTGGTGGTCGACAGTTGTCATCTTCGAACCTTACATTGGGATACCCAGCTGACTCTTGCTACACTGAGACGTCAATTTTGGATCCTGCGTGGTCGTTAGGTTGTCAAGTCTCGAATACTGCGTTGTGTAGTATGTATCCGCAATCACGCTGCCACTGCCACGCAGCTTATGGGCGATCTTCCTTCCAATCGTGTACAGCGTAGTAGAGCGTTCCTACAGAGCGGTGTCGATTTTGCGGGTCCCACAAGAATCAGAGTAGCTCCCGGACGTGAGAAAAAATCCTATAACCGCTACATTGCGGTTTTTGTTCGCACGTCCACTCGTGTTGTGCATTTAGAGGCAGTTTCCGATTACACTTCTTTGTCTTTTCTAGCTGCCTATCGACGATTCACTTTACGACAGGGCACCTGTTCCACTCTCTCAAAAGATCAGGGCACAAATTTTATCGGAGCCAATGCTGAGCTGAGGGCGCTTTTCACGGAGGCGTCACGTACTTCGAAGGACATCGCTGATGCTTTGTCCATGGATCGAACTACTTGGCTCTTCGTCCCTCCATCGGTACCACACTTCGGTGGACTGTGGGAAGCCGCCGTCAAGTCGACAAAACATCACCTGAAACGAGTTGTAGGTACAGCAACTCCAACGTTCGGAGAGCTGTCAACGGTTTTATCTCAGATCGAGGCGTGTCTGAATTCACGACCACTACAAGTGATCACTGATGATCCTAGTGATCTATCTGCTCTGACACTAGGTCGATGGCTCATTGGAGCTCCACTCACAGCTGTTCCTGAGCCTTTGTTGATGCAGGACTACGTTCCTGCAAATAAGAGGTGGCAAATGGTCCAGAAAATGCGGGAAGGTTTCTGGCACCGATGGTCTTCGGAGTACCTTCATTCCCTTCAAACACTACCTAAATGGCGCCAACGTCAACAGTCTGTCCAGGTAGGAGATCTGGCCATTTTGAACGAGACCAATCAGATGATTCCACCAACCAAGTGGCCATTATGCAGAGTGACTGAGGTTCATCCTGGAGAGGATGGCTTGGTTCGTGCCGTGACGTCCTCTATTTGATTTCGTCAATACTAGAGCAAATTTTTCACTTTCTTTAGTCTTTCTCTAATGAACATCAAACCGTGCGGCCATCGAAGATGACAGTGGAAAAATAGTACCTCGTTTCGTCCCGAAACGAATCGGGCGGATGTTCCGAATTTCGGTATTACCACACAAATTCTGGGTGTGTGCGTGTGTGCTGTATTTCCAGCCCCCTACTTTTAGGGACTTTTCATAATGAAACGGGATGTTTCCAGGACGCTCGCACTCGGCGTGAGAACTCATTGAGAACGACACGTATTTGCAAACCATATTTCGACTACGCGAATAAACGCAGTTTTGTTATTTGTTGCATTCTAAATCTGACTCGTTTTTGTATTTACCCAAACACAAGCCTATCATATATTTCGACTCTAATCCGAAACAGAAGCCCTCCAACATGATCTTCACGACTTTTAGAATTTCCTCAGAAAATGAAAAATTTAAATAATCGGAAAAAAACGTAGAATTTCAAGAAAGAAATAAACTCTCATATTCCACGAAATAATCGCTCTTGCGAAAGTTGCTTGATTAAACATTAATTGGCACTATTCTGAGACCAAGCATATAATGTACATTTATTCTTCCATGTACCAAGGTGGGTTATGAATACTTTAGATTAAAAGTGATTTTTGTATATTCTGCGGTTGATTTTGGAAGGCGAAATCCAGATGTTAGGGACCGTGAATGTTTAGATTAACTAGGGCCAGACTCAAGTCCTGTGACTTCTTGAGCCACGTAGTTTTATGTTCATTGGTTCTCGAAGAAATCTATTGGGGTTGGTGAAATTGATATCGAATATATAAGCTTGTATAGGAGACTGTGAGTATGCGACTGTATGGGGAGTGGGGTTAGAGAGTGAAGCAGCAACTTGCCGTCATTGGACCACAAAGCGAGCGAGGGTAGGAGAACCAGATCAGATCTTGTCTCGACAGTCTGGAGTTTGGTTTGCTATCGAACTCAAGCTTCTTCCTAAACATTAGAATTTCAAACTGTTCTTTTGGTAATGGGAAATTCGTGACCTCATTTCCAAATGGCCCATGTATTTTCGGTGTAAAACGGCGGACTGAAGGTCGGTGTACGTATAGTGCGATGTACATAAAATGTCATTACCATCATTCACTGCTGCCATGATTGAACCAAGATAATTAACCAAAGGAATACGTAATTAATTGACTCGGGGGCGACTGCAATTGATAACTGACAATGAAACAATTGACACGACGCACGACACAATGACATATAGAGAGAAGTTATTCACAAGATTATCAAAGAGTAGGTGCATGTGGCGCCTCCTTAGCGCGCGGAATTCAAATATCTTGTAAAAACCTGCCGCGACCAGCCAAGCGGGCGGAAAAGTACTTTACCGCCCGCTGTAGCGGGCGGTAAAGTACTTTCCCCCCCGCTTTGTCAGCGGTCTGCAATCCGCCATTTTGCGCCGGATATACATGGACGACAAGGCCCTTTTTCAATGTATTCGGGCGGAAATACGGGTTTCATTCAAGTTAATTCAAAATGTAATGTAATGTAAGGATATGATTATTAAACCATTAGGCCAAATCCCTTCCGGGGTAAGCGTAATCCGTTTGGTTCCAGCCCCGCTGTACTATTGGAAAATAGAGAATTAGTATGGAAAGATTTAAAAGTGTGATTGATATGGGAAATTTCGAGCAAGTTATGTGTATGAGAGAAAAGCAGAGCTAGGTATAAGGCCATTCTTAGAATTCATTGCGTGTTTTTGGCGAACAGAAAAACACTGATTTCATTTTAAATCTCAATCGTTCAATCCAGAAGTTTCGCTAGAAACGAGGCATTTCTAGTAAACAGAGGCTTCAATGGAATTGTTAAGCAGAATGAATTTACGCGAGGATATTTCAGCAACATAAGAGGTAAGACCTGATAAAAATACACAGCACAAGAAAGTCCAGCCTGTTCCTGCGTTCGAACGACACACTCATCCTGTGCAACAGTATTCCGACACAAGTAAATGACTGATTTTTCTAGCAAACACTCCATGTGAAGAGTTTCGCGGAGCCATTGAAATAATCCACTAAGCGATATCCTTACACGGGCCAAGGATTATCCAAAATCGTTCGTTTCAGGCTTCACACTTTTCCTTACATTCAATTGCTCTCCAAGCATCCCCATCCTGGAATACATCTGTTGCTTCTTTCACATCCATGCATCTTTTCATACAAGCTCTTGTGTTTCTGCAGCTCTTCATTCCATTCTCTCAACGTGACCGAACAATCCCAGCAAATTTCTTTCACTCTTGTCAAACAGCATTTCTTTTACAACACATTCTTTGAGATCCCACTCATTACTCACTTTGTCCATTAGCGTTTTACCGCACATATTACGCAAGAGATGCATGCCAATTGCGTTTTTGTTTAATTTTTACTGTTATTTTTGTGAATGTAATTTTTCGCAAATAAGTTAGTTATCATTCTGGTAGTTCTACATATTCACTTATTTTCACTTGCTACACTTGTAATTTCAATTGCATCAGTGCAACGACTTTTGTTCTAAAGTGGATCTAAACAAGCTGTGAGACCTCTTTCATTCGTGTGCCACTGTAATTGGTTGCAAGTAAACGCTTTTAGTAATCATTCTAAAATCAATAGTATCCATAGCATTTTAGAATTATTGAAAAGAAGGATGAATCCATTTCTCATATGATAGATTATGTATAGTAATTGAGAAAAAGAATTTATAGTTTGTACTTCTGGAAAATTCTTATACGTGTACATATTAGACTATCTATTTTCTGCTTCATCCACCTTGATTTACTTTATCCAAGACAAGCAGAATATTCAAATCGTTTGAATTTATGTAACTCCTTGGCAGAGGCTCTTGAAGTCAGAAAGCATATATGGCCTCCGTTGAGAGGTTATATGCGATAACAGGTTATACAAAGCAAGCGCTCCTTCTCGTTGGCTCCTGTGAACTTGTGAGCGGTGTTTACAATTCAAATTTTCAAAACATACATTCGAATGAGAAATTCTATTGCGAGTATCCTTTTCTTATAGAAAAAGTTATTAATTTCGGAGCATTGTAGTCCCAGTTGACCCATAAGGCAAAGCCAGGTAAATATCAGAGGGGCCATCACATTGAAGGCGCCCCACAGACGGGCGAAATAAAAAATGGTCTTCAAAATGAACTGCGGAAATGAATCCTTAAATAATTCAAGTTTTCATTTCAAAAAAATTATAAACTCAATTTGAAAGGGCTTTTCTGAAACCTCCCAAGTCAGAAAAGATGGTTTCGACGGTGATATTTGTCTGTCTATTTTCCAGTTTGTCCGTCCACATCCCGACAACACGATTAGTATCTGGGGAATCCTGACGGCGTGATAACTTTCTGAAGAACTGTTCGATTTGAATTAACTTTCGCACACTAGTTCTTGGCTTGAAAACACGGGCCAATTAACCGAATTTATTTATTCAAAAATTGCGTCCGCAAAATTATGCTAAATATAGAACATTGTTTCCTAAATTCCTCTAATCAATAGAATCAAGAGTCTCATTTTTGTTGCAACTTGAAACCACGGAGAATTGGAATGCCTTTGGTAGATGGTGTTTCATGTGATATGAGTACTCACAACAATTCGTTCATACATTTCCAAGTAACTAGAAACAGGCTTCTACATATTGTTACATCTTTTATTGAACGTGAATACTTTGCAATAATTAGGTTCCGTTAACATATGCCGTGAGAGAATATAATGCAATTTCTATAATGGAAAGTTATAAACAATAAGAAGTCTTCTGCATCTGGCATTAGCATTGTACATTTTAACATAACTAGTAGCAATATCGTGCACTGATATTGTGTCTCAGTCTCGTGGAGGTAGGTCAGTAGAATATTGAAATAGTTTTGACTAACAAGGTGACTGCAAAAGCTCTAGCAATCACTTTTCCGATCAAAACTTCTCGGCTATTCCTACTCATCTACCGCCATGGTTTGGCTCCATAAGTGATGTCCTTTTTTACGAGCAGTAATCATCCGCCTGTAAGGCCTGTATTGATGAGACATGGATATACGTCACGACATACAAACAGTGGATTGAGAACCTTCAGTTTTCGTTCCCAACTTATTTTCTCTGAACTCAAATTTCGCTTCTCAATTTTCACGGCGACGAATCTTGTCTGTTCACCACTAAACAACATGTTTTGGAAGCACGACTGGCGCACGTGCCGGCAGGTGACGCGCGCCAATGGAAATTTCCATGACAAACGTAATTTTAGAGGAAAAGCAGGAGAAGTGGCGACAGGCCGATAGGACTCTCTTGAACGACAGTGTTTGAACGCTCGTACCTAATAAATTATAATTGATGGAATTTTTTAAATTTTGCCACCTAAAAGAGCAAGTTCGAATGTACGTAAAACATTAAAAATCAGAGAAATGATTTTTGGCCGCTTAGGGGTCTTTCTTCAGATCGCGTCACATATATTAATAGTGATTATTTTGTAGTTATTGATACGATTAATCGGGAATACGTTTACCATCGGTACGACTGCTTTATATACGAATACTCGGTATAATTTTTACAAATTTAACACCAATTATTATACAAAAGTTCAAGAGGCTTCTTGTTTTGAACTAAATATATTTGATTGGTGATTTAGAAACTAATCACGGCACTCAATATATTGATTAATAACTTTTGTTGATAACTTTTGTTAATAACTTTCATAGTTCCGACACACGAATTTTTAAACCCGGATATTCCATTTTTGGAAGGTTTTTATGTTAGGGTTTTTTTTTAACTTCAATCTAATTAGTTTATAAATTATAAAATAATGTACTATAAACAGAGAGCAAATGGAAGAGTGGCTGACTGCCATCGGAGCGAAAACTAGAATAATCCCATTGATCCGTGAGTTGGTGGAAGGGGAAGAATTTGAATTTGGAACTCCAGACTCACGGAGTGGGAGAGACGCAACGAGTTGTGGCGTGCGTCCCGGTCCTCCGAGCATGAAGACGCGCGTCCTAGTCTCGACCGCCACTCGGACAGCGTTGCTATTGCTACCATCGACATATAAACTGGACCGCTCATGTTCACTGCGCATTCATTTTGGTGTAGAAAAGAAGGGACATAGGATCCATCCGCGGTTGTCTCCGTCTTGCTTTTTCTAATTGACTCTTGGTTTTGGCTCAGGCCTGTATGAGTAGTTAGCGGGACCCTCAATGGGGACTTAGCCTCGGTTTTGACGGCCCAAGCTCGTTTGAAGTTTTCAATATAAATAATCCGAATGACGGAAAAAATGGTTTTTATGTGCTTTGTTTGCCGAACGCGAAGCGACGTGAGCGACGGGCATGCATTTCACAAGTAATTATATTACTGTATTTCTGACTTGACGTTATAACCTTGAAAAACATTTATTTACAGCATCGACATATTATATTCATATGTCAATGATTGCATCAAATATTTGACAATTAGATGAAATTTTCAAGTTTTAATAGAAAATTTTGATCCATATAAAACTAGAAACTTTGATTTTAAAAATTTCATGAAATGTTTCGTAATTTTGAGCATTGTAAATATAAAAATGAAATAAGAACGAACAGGATAATAATAATTATCCTACATAAAAAGACAAGTTCAAGCATACACGTACATCTCCATACAATGCTAAATATATTTTCCCAAAAAAATAATTTCTTAAACTTACATGGGAAAGTTTCGGGAATTATTTGCCAGAAAAATAGATTTTGGGAAGTGTGAATAATGAAACGAGGCCTACGAACGGCTAGCGCCGTCACTACGCGCAAAAGATAGAGCACTATCTCCTTTTCTTTATACTACGTTTAAGTTCGCGCATCCAGATGAGCGGTCCAGTTTATATGTCGATGATTGCTACTCATTTATCAGGAGATCCACTGACTTTTGACATCGGATACTTATACAGATTTTCTTTGAAAACCCCTGAGTTTTCCTCTAGCACTCTTGAGCATGGTTCGAATTTTAAATTAGAGTCAAGTGTGACTTTCAGCTTGATCAATGACTCAATGTTTCTCCAATAGAACTTCATTGAAAGCGTAATTCGCCGAAAAAAGGTTCCTCAAATGGCAAGGTAAATTCTGATTGGGGTTGATTTCCTTTACACGAAAAAGGCCTTTGAGAAGGCATAAATAACTTGATCTTATCATTGGTTCATAACTTTGATTTTATTTCGGTTATTTGGAGGATATGGATGACAAGTTCGTGCACTCCATGTATGTATTTAAGGGTGAGGAATACAGCGCGCAACGTCGGAACTATTACGGTAAGTTTACTTCACAATTTCTCTTTACGATTATCACAAGCTGATTGTTACTTCAATGAACGATCGAGTAAATTCTGATTTCGAGAGGAAAGGTATAAAAATAATAAGGACCCTGTTGTGTCTCAAAAACTACTCTTAAAACATAATTTTTCAAACTATTTGTATTATTACGTTACAAATTATTGCATAACTTTACTCATTATTCTAGCAATAACGAACATTTTCGCGTCAAGAGAATTTAAAATTTTTCAGCGAGAAAACTCAACATGGCTGGACTCAATTGGCAATCCGATTTGTTATTTCTCTTGAAATGTGAGCGAGAGCATGTTTGCAACTGAAAAACGCTTCATTCCATGTAATACTGCTTTTATTAATTGCAATTATATTATTTATCGGTATTTTATTTATTTCAATAATTATTTATCAATTTCTACAAATTTCCTGATTCTTTTTAAGTCTTCTGATAGAAAGCTCCTGACTTTTTGTCTTGACCGTTGGCAACGCTGCACTTGACCCTCACTCGGCATCCAGCGTAGATATACGAACGATTTTAAAAACCACCGCCTCGACCAGCTAGTCGCTCTTTATGTCTCGGCTCGTATTTTCGGCTTTGGAAAAATCAAGGTAGAATATCAGCCATTGACGCTCGTCTCTTCCTTGACTTCGCCAAGTACATCAAACATGTTAAACTGTCCTTCTAAGGACAAACAAAAAAAATCTTGAACGCAAAACGATCAGGTACTCCGGTAGTCGATCGAAATTCAGGTCGATTTGAACTGTGATGCCTTTCGGGTGCCATCCCTTTTAACTCTCCTGGATTTCTTGGAGGGTCTCGCACCCTCGACCCATTGAACGCCGTCGACTACCCCTTGGGTAGTTTATTACAAACACATGGTTTAGGCACACAATGATACACATGCATACTTGGCGCAGAGGCAAAATCCATAGTATGATCGACTTTGTTGTAGCGGACGAAAGACTGAGAGGGCTTGTAAAAGATACAATGGCTATGAGAAGTTCTGAATCTAGATGGGATCACTATATTACAGTTTCAAGAATAAACTTAGGTCAAGGATTGAAAAGAAAAAAAATGATTAAAAAATCGAATCGGACGCGATTCAGAATAGAGAATTTGCAAGAACTAGAAGTACAAATAGTAAATCGTGAAAAGCTGAATAAATATTTAGAGCTCGACGAAGAAGATTGGAAGAAAGAATTAGGAAACAAAAATATAAAGGGTCATGAATAATACTGCGGAATGGCATCTTCGAGAGTGCTTCGGAAGTGTGTGGTACTGTAACAGTAGGAAGAAAGTCCGGTGGTCCGTGGTGGAATGAAGAAATACGCGTGACAGTCAACTAGAAAAAGAAGCGTACTCTTGAATGTTGAATATAAGAGGTCTTAGCGATAGGGAAAGGTTAAGGATAATAAATGATTATAGAGATTTGAAGAGGAAAGCAAAAATGCTAGTAAGAAAAACAAGGGTAAAATTAAAACTTAGAAGATACGAGAATAAAGAAAGATTTTGAAGGAAATAAGAAGCTGTGCGAAGGTGAAGCCACAGAGAATAACAGCAGTGACGCAGACGCGAATACGTTAGACATTTCCGATGTAGGTAGTGGAAGCAGAGTCGGTGTCGATGCCATCATTTCCGTAATTGAAAAACGATGGCGGATATTTGTTTGTGTGGCCGTGTGAATTTATGAATATGTGTGCTGTGAAAAGCGAAGTTCCGAGCGATTGGAGAAAGGCGATTGTTATCTCAATCTACAAGTGAAAGGGTGGTAAAGGCGACTGTTATAATTATAGATCGATTAGCCTACTGAGTACTCTGGGCATAATATTAACCAAACTAGTTATAAGTAAAGTCATGGGAGTAATTTAGGAAAGGATCTTGGAGGTTCAATGTGGATTCATGCCAGGAAGATTATGTGCGAATCAGATATTTAGCTTAAGTCTTCTGAAGGCAATTTGTATCATTGTTCTCAATTATTATATATTTCCGTTGTTCCGCGTCATTTCCATCCTATCAAGTTATTTTTTCAAGTCACGTTGTGAACGCGTGGTGAGCCAAGTGTTCTGCAAGGCTGCTTTCAGTTTTCTTTTCTGACACACATAGAAAATTTATTGAACCTTACAGATTTACTTGTGGTGGTAAGGCTGAGTAATCTGATAGTGATGAGTATATAAAGAAGTGAATATATTACAAATTCCTTGGTTGCTGTTCACATTAACAAAATCTACACAGAGGAAATGAAGATCACTAGCTGTATTCTGATTCTAGTATTTGCAGTTTATTTGGATTTTGTTGGTGAGTTTTATTACAGAGTGAATATACGTTCTCGACTTTGGCTTGGTTTGGGAAATTGGAACTTGTTAGTTCTCAACAAAATAAAATACTGTGTTCGAAAGGTTCTCTTGTATATAATTCTCGTTTTTATCAGTGCATGAATATATATATATATATATAATGAATATTAATAATTTGAGTAATATAATGCCTTAGAAATGAACCTCTTTTGGGTAAGATGTAGAACGAGTTTTTTTTTGAGAATTCAGTTCTTCGGTAGAAGATTTATCACCGGAGTTGAAAACTTTTTTTTTATCGGAACTACAATTATTCCGGTGAAATGTTTCTTTTT
>WSXT02229182.1:0-16375 GCA_011762715.2 Neuroterus valhalla | reverse complement strand
ATATAAATAAATGTGTTTATTTTTTGGTGAATTCAAACAAATTTTCGGACGTTTCGCAAAAAAATTCGAAAAGAAAAATTTCAGAATTCAACCTTTCAGTAGAAAACTTATCTTTTTATTATTATTTGTTTAGGAATTTGATTTTTCAGTTATATAATAAACAATTTTGCGAATAATAAGTCATATTATTCAATTGGAAATTTGTCCTTTTAGGTTGAAAATTCTACTATTTTTCCAACAACACATCATTTTTTGGTTGAAAATTTATTTTTTAGATGAAAAATGCAAATGTTCGCTTGGAGATTAATCTGATTTGGTTGAGGGTGTCGAATTTATTTCTTTGAAAATTGATTTTTTAAAATCGGAAATTAATTCTTTAAACCAGAAATCATGATTTCCGTATTCTCTCAAAAATTAAATGTTTTTTGTTGAAGATTTGATTTTTTCTTTAGAAATTCACGAATTTCGTAGGAAGTTATTTTTTCTATTAAGTACAAAGAAATCCTTCTTTGAAAATTATTCTTTTCGGAAGCGAATTCAAATTTATAGTTGCAATTCTCTTCTTTTCAAAATATTCTCTTTTGGTAGAAATTTTATGATTTTTCGTCAGAAATGAAACAATTTGGTTGGAATTTATGAGTCTGTTATGGTGAACATTTCGACTGTTATGTTCAAACTTTTCTCCCTTGTTTAAAACAGCTATTTATTCATCGGAACTGAAATATTTTTGATTGAAAATATCATTCTTACGAAAATAATACTTCTTCCATAGGGAAATTCGTTTGTTTGGTCTTGAAATTGTCTCAGCTGAAAAATTTAATTTATTCCATTTGCGGTTGAAAATCATTTTCTTTCATTGAAATATTCATCTTTTTGGTAGAAAATCTTACTATTTTTTTAAGACTTCATTCATCCCATTCCTATTTTCACGGTTACGGGGAAAATTAAAATACATCTTGACGTAGAATTCGTTTTTTTTTTGCTCAAAACTCAACTACTTAAAAAAATTTAACAATTTGATTGACATTCATTTTTATGGTTTGAAAATTCCAAATATTTGAGAATGCAACTATTCGGTTAAAAATTTTTTTACTGAAAATTGATTGTTAAAATCGAAAATTCCAACTTCATTTTCGTTGGAAAATTAATTGTTTTTACATTGAAATTCAACTATTTGGTTAGGAATGAATAAATTTTGTTAAAATTTTCCTTATATTTTTTGTAAAATATTCAACTATTTGGTGAAAAATTAGATTGGTTTGATGGAAATTTATCCCTTTTGGCTGATGATTTGTCTTTATTGGTTGACAACTCAAACGTTTTATTAGAAAAATTCTAATATTTATTCAGAAATGAATGTTCTTGTTAGAAATAATTAGCTGTCTTTTTTTTTTGAAAAAGAAACAGTTTTATAGAAAAACTGGTTTGAACGGTATGAAATAAATTTTTAAACAAAAAAATTCTGTCTATTCTTTTTCAGGGTATAATCAAACCTTCGAGTTGAAAATTGTACTATTTGGTAAATAATCCATTCGTTTGATCCAAATTTCACTGCTTTGTATAAAATGAAAAATTTTTTTATTGATTAAAAATTCTTAAAAATTCAGTTCAATTAATAAGTCGTCGATTTGTCATTTTTACATTTTGATTAGAGAAGGTATTAAATTTGTGTAAAATTTGACCCCCTCTCCCCCTTTTTGTCGAATATCCACGTTGTGAGACCCTCTGAACCCGAAAAACAGGTTTTTACGAATTTGTCTGTCTGTATGTCTGTCTGTGAGCACGATAACTTTTGAAAAAACTAATCGATTTGATTGGCCTTTAGTATACTCTTTCAGTGTTAGAAACTGAAGGTCAAGTTCGTTCACCAGCTATTTCGGAAACAAATCCAAAAAGTTAGAGCATTTTGAAAATTTTTGAGATCATTTTTTTCAAGACTTGATAATTGTAAGTATAGATTCCTTCAGTGAGTTATAAGTGGAACAATTTGTCCTCATGCTGCTTTTTGATAAGAACAAGATTTTCAGAGTTATGGCATTTTCAAAATTTGAAAATATGAACAAAAATGAGAATTTTCAGTTAAACAACAAAAGATACGAAAAAAAAGTATAGAAGAAAAATTTTTCTTTTTTAAAGGCCCTACATGATGGTTTCCACAACTTTTTGAATTTTCTCAAAGAATCGGAAATTCCAATTATGATCGCACAAAAAATAATAGAAAATAATCTGTGAACTCAATAACTTTCGAAAGAATGATGATTTTCGATCGTGCTTTAGCACCCCTTTTGGGGGACCGAAAATACAAGCCAAATTCGGTAACGAGCTATTTTGGATCAAAAAATAAAGAGGGGAAGCATTTCGAAATTTTTTTTTTTTACTTTTTTTCAGAGATCAAAAAATTGTGAGTACAGTTTCTTTTATCAGGTACAAAGTGAAACAATTTATCCCCATTATTTTTTTTTTATAAAACCCAAATTGTCAGAGTTGTGGCAATTTCAATGTCCGAAAATATAAACGAAAATGGGAATTTTCAGCCAAACAACGCAAGATTGAAAAAAAATCCAAAGAAAAAAAAGATTTCTTCCTGGGAGCCGTACAAGATCTTTAATACAACTTTTTGAATTTTATCGAAAAATAAAAAATTAAAATCTTGGTAGCACAAAGAATGCTGAAAAATGATCAGGGAACTTGATAACTTTCGAATGAATAATCATATTCGATCGTACTTTGGCACACGTTCCCAGGGACCCAAAAGGCAGGTCAATATCGTTAACCGACTATTTTTGACGAAAAATTGAAGGGGGGAGCATTTTAGAAATTTTTCGGGACTTTTTCTCCAAGACTCAAAAATTGTAATGATTTTTTTTTGTTAGAAACAATGTTGTCAGAGTCGGCATTTTCAAAATTCAAAAATGTAAACGAAAATGATAATTTTCATCCAAATAACGCAAGATTGGAAAAAAAAATCGAGGAGAAAAATTTTTCTTTTTATGAACCCTATGTCAAAACAACTTTTTTAATTTTCTCAAAAAAACGAAAATTCCAATTTTGATCGCATAGAAAATAATAAAGAACTAACAAAGCTTGACGAGATACAAAGAAAAGTTTGAATAAAAAAACTGTTCTTTTTTATAGGATGCGTGGTTTTTGTTTTGGTTGTAATCATATTAATATTAGATACCAACTAACTAAATCTTTAAAAAAACAAAGGTACGAGGTATATAAATCAATATTTTATACATTTCATGAATTTCAGAGTAAAAGGTGATATTGAAAACTGCGCGTTTCGGACAAATTTCGATCGAGTGCGCAGCGCGAGACACACGATCAGAATGTATTCGTTGAAGCCGGAGAAGCTTTAACAAAAAGAGTATTCAAAATAATCAAATACAGGAGCCAACATTCTACTTTTTACCTTCGAAAATTCTATACACAAATTTAGGGAAGTACAAATACGGAGCGCGGAGCGCGAGGTACATTTATCATCGAGTGCGAAGCGCGAGATCCGAAAGACGCGCGCCCAGGCGCGCTCGAACTTGCGAACGAGCAGATTTTTTGTTATAAAATTGATTATTTGTTAGATAATTCAACTTCTTTCCGGAAAATTTTACAATAATAATAATAATAATTCATTCCTCTTAGTTGAAAATTTGTGTTTTTGCGTTGAAAATTGTATTTTTTAAAGATAATTCCTCTTCATTGTTTTAGAATCTTGAATGGCTGAAAATGCAACTGTTTGGTTAATAATGTAATTTTTGTTAGTTGCAAATCCAATTCCTTATTCAGGAAATAATATTTTTCAGTTGCGAATTTATCTCTTTTGGCACGGTATTTGGAACTGCTTTGTTGGAAATAGATTCTTCAAACAAAAAAGTTATTGTTCGAAACAAAAACTTTGACTTCCGTTTTTAGTTAGGAATAGTTTTTTTAATTCAGAAACGCACCTATTATGTTTAAAGTTTATAAATTTCGTTGATATTTCTTCTATTGCAATAAGAAATTATTTCTGCTTATAAAACTTCATCTCTCCTGCGAAAAATTGAACTATTTCTTGGAAATTTTATGAATTTCTTGGAAATTCATACTTTTTGGTTGATGATTTGTCTTTTTTGGTTAACTTCTCAAATATTTTATCAGAAAATTATAATATTTTTTTAGGAATGAATTTTCTTGTTAGGAATACATTTTTTTGTTAGAAATGATTAATTTTAATTTTCTTTGACAATAAAACTGTTTTATAGGGAAATTTTTTTGGTTGGTTTTGAAATTAATTCTTAAACGAAAAAATTATGTCCATTCTGTTTTGGTTCAAAATAAAACATTCCAGTTGAAAATTTCCCTATCTGGAAAATAATCCATTCGTTTGATTCAAAATTTCATTGATTTGTAGAAAATGCCAACTGTTTTGTATTGACTACATTAAAATGTTTTTGTTAGGAATTCAATTCTTTTGTATAAATTGAATCTTTTTGGCTTTTGAATCTCAACCGATTGATAACTTGTATTTAATATCTTATCTCTTTTGGTTAAAACTTTATTTTTTGGTTCAGAATCTTTTTACTAAGACTCATCTTTTTGATTTCCAATTCTCAATAGTTAAAAAAGAAACTTGTTGTCTTAGAATTCAATTTCCTTTAGTTACAAATTCAATCATTCATTTGGAAATTCAATTTCGCTTGTTTGTAACAAAAAATTCTCATTTACATTATAGGTTGGAAATTGATTTCTTTCACTCGAAAATGTAACTGATAAAATAGAAATTTGTAAAAAAGAGTAAAACTTGGTCCGAATCTAAGATCCAAATTGGGAATTCCTTTTAACCTTCCATTATAGTTACAAACTTTTCAATTTAAAAATTTTTAAATCATCAGAATTAAATTCTGAAGTTTATACTTCTCACACTCAAGTAACTGCCTTATTTCTCTATTTTCAAACTTTAAATCTCCAAGTTCCTCAGCTTTTTCCCAGAGTTCGAATAACTTCTTCAACATCATTTTCTGACATTTATATTCACTGCACAAAATCAATATTAGAAATGTGCTAACTTCCTCAAGAATTTTCAAGCGCTGAGGTAAAAGAAGCAGAAAATGTTAACCTCTCCAAACATAAAAACTTGAAGAGTAACACTATCAACTTTAGAAAGACATTTTGCATGCGGAATCTACTCTACTGCAGGAATTTTCTTATTTCTTTTCTCCTTTCCTCTTTTCCCTGTTTCCATCCCTTTTTCTCATCCTTGCACAGGATGGTAAAAAAAGACCTAGAATGATTATTCAGGAGGCTCACGTGGGACATCAGAAGATGGTCTTGATCTCGCACAAAAAGAAGCACCTGGAAAAGCTGAATATTTCCTGATTTCACAAGTGTCTGATTTTCCCAGGTTCATTTTCCGGGACGTTCTTTCCATTTGGGGAGTGTTATAAGAGAAGTTGATGGAAAATTAGATACAAAGATACAATTCTCAATTTTTCCTACCAAACAAAAATTTTGATTGATGATTCATTTGCTAGTTTTGGTTTGGAACAGGGCCTGAAACTTTCAAGATTTTTCATATTTCTAGTCAACATATCGCATCTTGAACCAAATAGATGAATTTTCAACGCAGTTGTTTCATTTCTTAACAAAATGATGAATTTTTGCTCGAAGGGTTCATTTCCTATTAAATAAGAAGAACTTCCAACAGAAATTTTCAACTTCCAACCAGATAAGTGTATTTTTAACTCCAAAAGGAAATATCTCCAACCGAGGATAAAAATCTTAGTTTTCGGTTAAAAGAAAGACAAAGTCCCAAACAAAATGGTGATTTCCTGAGAGACGAATCACGTCAAGTGGGCACCCCAATTTCCAGCCCAAGCAAATGTTTTAAATGGTTATACCAATCGAATCTTCACACTATCAGTAACGTATAAATGTTTGGTCTTTTGACGAAATAATTTGTTTAACTATTTTTTTTCGTGCAACAAACATTTATGACTTTGTTTTGATAATAATTCATTGCGTTCAAACTGTTAAATATTTTTTGACGAAAATTGATACACATATCATTGGAAGACAGTTCTTTCAGATAAAAAATATTGCGATGGTCAATAAACAATTTTTCAATATTTTTATTAACATTTTCAGAAACAATTGACATAATTATTAATTTTCCAATCCTCAAATCGTCTATATCTTTGGTGATACATGTAAAAACTATTCAAGAATGACAATCTGAAAAAAAAATTCCACTGCCTGCCATTAATTTGCTCAAAAAATGTATAATGGCGAAGCGCGGCGGAGCGCGCGGCTCACAGTGGCGACGGAATGTTCAGAAAGACCTACATGTCGCAAATCGTAACCAAATCAAACAAAATTTATCCAAAAATGTTTGTGATTGAATTTCAAAGAGACTGAAGATGCTGAATTCTCCAAAATAATTTTTTTAACTATTTCTGAACAAAACATGACGTGATTATAAGATTTCGAGTCATAAACTAGAGAAACCTCATAGAATTTAGGGACTTTGAGGCATACCTGATTTTGAATTTGCCATGAGTTTTGCAAAATTAATTTGTTCAGACAATTTTTTAAAATAAATTGTTGCTTATTTTATTTTATTTTTTGCAAAATCAATTCTAAAACCTCATTTTATCGGAAAAGATATATCCGAAGCATTATATTTAATATTCGATTGTCAATTGTTTCTAAAAATGTTATTAAAAATATTGAAAAATTGCTTATTGACCATCGCAATATTTTTTATCTGAAAGAACTGTCTTTCAATAGTATGTGTACCAATTTTCGTCAAAAAATATTCAACAGCTTGAGCGCAATGAATAATATCAAAACAAAGTCATAAATGTTTGTTGCACGAAAAATAATAGTTAAACAAATTATTTTGTCAAGATTCCAACATTTATACATTACTGATAGTGCGCGAATTCGATTGATATAATCATTTTATAATATTTGCTTGGGGTGGGAATTGGAGAGCCCACTTGACGTGATTTGTCTCTGAAGGAATTGTCAAATTCCTAACAAGATGATTAAATCTTCGAATGAGTGATTAGATTCGTAGGTAAAAAAAATCAAATTATCAACAAACTGGTTGCATTTTCAAATTTCTGATATTTCTAAAACAGAGTATTTGACAAGATTCGAATTTTGCACTCAAAGAGACAAGTTTCGACTATTAAGGATAACTTATCAACAGAATGATAGAATTTTCGAAAAAAAATTAAATTTCCAACATAATAATAGATAAAATTCGTATTTTATTCATCTCCTTTGTTGTTAACTTTTCTATTTACACTTTTAATTTCGAAATAAACGCAAATGGAGGAACGGAAAGGAGAGTAGATTTTGGAAAATAAGATTGAAGGAGGTATGGGAATAAGGAGTAAGGAAAAGTCATTAAAAGGATTGGAAGGCCTGGAGGAGAGAAGTTAGCAGTGAGCGGATGGAATAAAGGAGTGAGAGAGTGTTTAAAGGGAAAGTGAGGTGAATGCAGAGGATGATGGGTTGGTCGGGTGAGTTATAGTTAGTAAGGAGAAGAGTGAGGGAACAGGGGAGAATTGTGTGTCAGTGTAAAGGGATAGGCAGAGGACGTGAGGGAAGTGGTTAGGAGGAGAACTGCAAGGTAAAGGAGTGGATGAATGAAAAGCAAGGTGCAGGACCAGAATAGTTAGTATGGTAAGAAGAAACGGGGAGGATTAGGAAGTGGATTTTGAGGAAGTGAGGGGATGTGAAGGGAGGGGGCAATGGGCGTTCGTAAAGAGATGGAGAAGAGATGTCGGGAGATGAAAATTGAAAGAAGCGCTTGAGAGATAAGTTAGATAGGATCAGGGAATGGTCGCTAGGACATGTTATTAAGACAAGGTGAGGAGTGAGTGTGATGGATGTGGAGTACGGAGATAACAGAAAGTGTTCGGTTGCACAGGAATAGAAAGAGAAAGTGAATAGAGCGGTTGAGGAAAAGTATAATCCAGGAGGAAAAATGAAGTGAAAGGAAGCAAGGTGAGTGGTTGGGGAAAAAGTAAAGTGAGGTTAGGACATGCAGTGTAGAGAAGGGAAGGAATATGTTAGAGACTACGGTATGGGAAAGGAGGGAGGTTAAGATGCAGAGGAACATAGCTAGGTAGTTAAAGGATAATATTTGGAAAAATTAGAAGTTGTTCGAGGATGACTGAGATGAAGGTAGAAGTGAGGAACTGGTAAATAGGTAGAGAAGGTAAGAAGAGTAGGAAGGTGGAAATAGGATCAAGGAGGAATAGATAGGATGAAGGGCACAGGAAGCGAGAGGAGTAGTAAGAGGTAAAGTGAAGTGTTTTTGGGTGGACTGTATGTAGGAATAGGAAAAATAAGGGTGAAGAGTAAATGCTTTATTATGAGGTAAGCAAAAGTTAATGAGCACAATCCAATATGATCATTCCTTCGAAAGTTATCGTGTACACAGACGACGACAACGACAACGACAACGACAACGACAACGACAACGACAACGAGAACGACAACGACAACAGACAGACAGACACCAACGTAAAAACTACTATTTCGGAATTGGGAGGTCTCAAAACGTGGAGATTTCATAAACTGCGCGAAAGTCAATTTTCACATAAAACCAATACCTTCTCATTATGGTGAAAATGTAATTATAATTTTTCAAATTTAATTTAGAAAAGATTCTTATCAGAAAGAAAGAACTCTTCACAAGTGTCATACCAAATTTCATTCCATTATTGCAAACAAGTCGTGAGTTATTAATTTTTATATTAAAATTTGCAAGAATCATTATAAAAAAAAATGAAAACGGTGTAGTTTTTTGAAAAACAGTTCAACGTGTTTTTTTTGTAATGCTATTATGTACAGATTTTTCCAATTCTCGTCACTTTTTGAAAAATCACGAAAATTTCATGGGCACAATTGACGTGGCCTGACTCAAAAGGGACTTCAAAAAATATTTGGGACACCTATTGTCAGTTGGAGTAACTCAAACGATTTGAAATTTCTCGCATATCCTGTTATCTCTAACCATCATCAATAGCTTCCACCCTGACCAACCTTCATTTAATTGGATGCCCATAGTAACGCCAATACCCGTATTTGCTTCTGTCCAATCAGGAATGAGCTGGTTTGCTAAGGACGTACACAACGCTTGAGATTTAGCATCTTTCGTTAGCGGTTTTTAGTGCGATCCTTGTGTTCTTTTTGTTCTTCTGTCATGAATGTTCTTGATTCTGTTCTTGTCTCCAATTTTTTCATATTAATTCTGACCCGTATTTCGTGATTTGTTTAATGAAACCTCCCTTTTTGGGAATATAGACGAGATAATAACAATTGTAGTGTTTTTTACGAGTCGAATATTTATTATTAATTTCAGTTAGTTCAAAATCTAACAAACCGTTCCATATGTTGTTATCCAGAATAAAGGGCTAAACTATTTAATCGTTATTTCAAATCCCAACAGAGTTGATAAAGCGGTCTTCTTTACACAAATTTGTGTCCAATTTCACTTTCAATTCGGACAGTTTGAAACTTGGAACTTTAATTATTCTGAATGCAAATAGCCCGCCGGAGTAGCTTCTGTTCCCTGCATCCTGAAGATCTTACAAATTGTGTTTCACATGATTCCGTTACTTTCCCATTGGAATTGCATTCGCTCATCAATTATTAAAATCGAATTCTAAGAAGAGATTTCCCCTTCCTTGTTTGACCCCTGACACTAGAATCTTCCCAACTTCTTTCACCTGATTTAGAAAGACGAAAGACTATATTTCAACCAAATACGTCATCGTCCATACGAACTCTATACTTTAGCTGATATGCGTTTCCGGGACGTTATTAAAGTTAAAAGATGATCATTGAGCCGCATTCCGATCCAGCTTTTGATGTAGAGAAATCGTGCTGCGAATGTTTGAGTAATAAAAGCTGCTTTTCCTTGTAGTACACTCCTTCTCTAGAGAGGAATTTCCTAATGTTATTTATTATATTTTCATTTATCAAAAATATATTAGAATCAGGAAATTCATTATTGGATCACAGCATGTTCAATTTGACAAATTAACTTTTAGCCAAAACTGTCTGAGGATTTCATTTTTTCATACATTTATACATAAAACATTAGTTGAACAAACACCATAGGATCCTTCTGGGAGCAACTGTTATGGCTTCAATGTTAGTTACCAGTTAAAGGCGTCACATCTCCATGAGCACCGATGATGAGAATAATTATTTCAACCGAATATCCTTGATTATGATGCAGCAGCTCAGATCTCTGTGCCTCTTCTTTTCTCGACGCTCTTACCTCTGATGTTGTAGTAGCCGGAGCCGAGAATCCGATCACGAACATAGTTCGTTCACGTTTGTCAAGGAGCCCGATGTCGGGTCTTGTATGTTGGATAAGGACTATTGTAGTTAATGTAGTTAATAAAGTTAATGCAGTAAACTCCATGTCTAGAGATGAGTTTCCTAATATTATTTATTATATTTTTATTTATCGGAAATATATTAGAATCAGGAAATTCATTATTGGATCACAGCATGTTCAATTTGACAAATTAACTTCCAGCCAAAACTGGCTGAGGATTTCATTTTTTCATGCATTTATACATAAAACATTAGTTGAACAAGCACCATAGGATCCTTCTGGGAGCAACTGTTATGGCTTTAAGGTAAGTAACCATTAAAGGCGTCGCATCTCCAAGAGCAGTGATGACGAGGATAATTATTTTAACCAAATATCCTTGAGGATGATGCAGCAGCTTAGATCTCTTTGCCTCTCATTTTGCTCGATGCTCTTGCCTCTGATGTTGTAGTGGCCGCGGCGGGTAGTGGCAATAGTGTGATGCAGAAGAGGAGACGGCTCATTGTGTCACCCTGAAAGACACCTCTCTGAAAAGTGATGCTGTTGTTTGTCACCCGATGTTTTCCAGAAGTAATAGTAAATCCGATCTTCCTAAGGGGCATTATTCTTTCTGTGCATCCTTCTTTATGTGAATGAACCTCCAAGCTTTTCAACAGACAGATGATAAGTCTATGGGAAGTGGAATCAAAAGCTTTCTGACAATCAATCTAGGTCTTCGACAGATTGCGCTTGTGGTTTGCAGCGTCTTTGTAGACACTCCTGTTGATCACCAGATTTCCAGACAGCCTGCTGCGTCTCTTTTTGATCCTTGTTATCCGTAAATCTCACCCCACACAGATCCAATCATACGAAAAATCGTGTCATTCAGGATGGATGTAAAGATCTTATACAACATGTTTAGAAAAGTTATAAGGCTGTAGTTCTCTAGGTTGAACAAGTCGCCCTCCTTCGGTAGGAGTACAGTTCGTCCCTCCACTGCGGGACGGGATCTCCGACTTCATTATATGGATGTTTTACTTCGTAAATCTTGCTCTAAAATGTTTTGACTCCCACTTTCTTATTCCTCTCCTCGCGTCAGATAGTACACGTATTTTTTCAACCATGTGCTGCTCGATGGTTATGAGCTTCGACATTTTCAATGTTGGATGATGGATCCTCATTCCATGAGCAATCTTCCGGACACTGCATGCGGCTAATGGTTTGTATATGAAATGATGGTTTCAAAAGCAATCTCAGGGTCGTCCTGAGAGAAACTATCATTCAGGGAAATGACACTAGTTTCCAGTCAAACCGCGTAACTGCACCTATGTCCACATCTCACGATCATGATATAAGTAACCTCGTGGCCGTGAGACGTGTCACCTTGAGGGACGCCTATTTACCCTTGTCTTCCGCTGAGGATTTTATCAGGAGACTTTGTAGTGTACAACATCATCTACGGAATTGCAGGTAAAGTATAAGCAGCATCTGCGAGTTCATGAGAACCTTACTGTTCATCCTTCTTTTGGCCGGGGAAGTTTCTTTTTTACAATGTCTGGATCTCATTGGCTCTTTCTCTAGTTGATGCCGGGCTCTCATAGAGCTTCATTTTCAAATCGACCGAAAGCCATTCAAGTGTCACACATGAGAATACTGACCCACTGTTAGGACTAATTATTCCGTGTTCCTGGTAGCCAAGAACTCTTAGTGCTGCTATCCGGCCTAAAGCCATTGGCTCTTTTCCCGGAGAAATTCTCCCAGCTTGCATATTGTATCCATTCTGCATGCTTTTTATCGTCCCAAAAACTCAGGCCACTGATTCTGCTGACAATTTCTACCTTGACGTCATATCTTTGCCATTCGAGAAGGTGATGTTAGTTTGAACCTTCAACCCTTCTGAATCTGTTTTTGTGAAAGTTGGACTGGTAGTTGCAGTTACGAGGTGGGATACTTTCCACCTCGTAACGTGACGTAAGCACTCATAACTTCTGTTGAATACTGGGCGCTCCGCTGTCGGAGATGTTCCCCCTGATAATGTCACCCTGAAGAGTCATGGCGTCAGTTACACTATTACTATATTCAATGAAAGGAGATGGTAAATGTAGATCCTCTGGAACTAGGTTTATTGGAGTCTCCTCATTAAGGAATCGGTCCTCAGCTTCGTGTGTCTTGACATGAACGACGATTGCTGCATTAAGTACATAAGTGCAATGATCACGGAAAAAATACTGACTTCTTCATTCTGGCTATAGTTCACCTGTGCAGGATGAGTCCCAGTGTGAGGATCCAGCTACCACATTGTCTCATCCTAAGTTTAATCACTTCGGCCTCTTTAACGCTTGGATCTATTTTTGAGTTTTCTTTCTTCTGACTTTAGTTCTTCTTTGCTTGTGAGGCGTCTTACTATGCTTTACTCCTTTGGTTGCTGTTTGGTTTTAGAAGATCCTTGTACAACTAATTTTTACTTCACTCGGACCTCTTTCTGTGAGATTGGTCCATTATTCGATAGTCGTCCGCCATTTTGAATCCGCCATTTTGTTCTCGCCGAACTCAATATCGAATCCTTGAGCAGCGACCTCATAAACCTCCATATACAATTTTTGGAGTGAATCAGATGTAATTCTTCAGTACTCGTCTGCCAGTTTTCATCCGCCATTTTGTTTTCGACGAACTTGATATCAAATTCCTATTCAGCGACCTCGAATATCCCAATATGTCAAGTTCATGACAAATCGGACGATATTTTCGACTTTTGACCAGCTTTTCGGGATTTTCAACCACTGTAGCTCCTGCAAAATTTTTTCTGACCTCTAATAAAGTCTTTTTTAGCGGAACGGCATATTTCACTACTTTTGATGTGTGTTTTTGGGTGTGTACAGAAAGATTAACATGAATATTCACATTTAACTCAAGATAGATTACCATTATTTTTTGCAAGAATACCTTGTTCGGAACATTTTGTTGGTACTCTTTCCCTGTTATGCGCCTAGAAGTCTTGTACATAACTTCTACTTAATAACTCTAAACAGTTTACCACCTACTTAGTGGTGAGGAGGACCTAGAGCTTAGGATGGATTCCGGACCATCAAGATCAACAGTTATGTAGTACCTGCAGAACCTAAAAGACTCTAGAAGTACCGGACTAAAAGTGGCGTTATGGAATGTTTCGGAATTGAAAAGCATGGATAAGATTTTCTGAAGTGAACTGAAAAAGGACGTAATAATAATGCGTAGGCATGGACGGACGAGAAAAGAATAGAAAGAAATTTAGCAAAAGGATTTGTTTGGAAGTGCAAGAAGCTAGGAAGGAACACGGAAAAGGGAGGGGAATGGTCACGACCACGTTACCATCCCTCTCCCTTTTGCATGTCTCCCTTTTTCATACCAATAAGAAGTGCGAAAGAGTCTTGCGGTGGGACAGGAATCAGAGAAAGATGATACAAAAGACGGAGTAATGCTAAAAAGAACTGGAGTTAAAAAAATAAGTATAAAAGAAGAGGGGAAGGAGGAGAGTGAAAGTGGAGGGATAAAAAGTTGTGAGGATGTGAATCAAGGAGAAAGGAGAAAAGCTAGCATAAATAGTGGGTGACCTCGATGCCTGAACTGGTGTTCAGGGGAGAGAGGTATGAGTTAACGGAAAAGGGGTGCATTGGACAAGAGGGTAGAATACTTCTGAACAATGATTGAGAAATAAAATTCACAGGGATAGGAGGTATCGTGATAGGTTACTGGAAAAAATGGAAAAGCTTTTTGTGGTAATAAAGTGTGCACTTCCTGGAAATAGCGAGAATGAAAGGTGGTCATAAACACGCTAGACAAAAGAAGAGAGGTGGAAAGGAAAGAAAAGCAAACATGAGAAAATTTAAGAGAATTCCGGGAAAACGTGATAAGTAAATATCTAAAAAGCGTAGAAGAGGGAGGGGAAAATGGGATAATGGAAAGAGTGGAAGGAATAAAAAGAGGAGTAGGTGAGTCCAAAAGAAGATAGAGGAACAGTGCTTAAGAGGTGGTAGGATGAGGAATGTAGAGAGGGTAAAAACAAAATAAATGAGAGTATGAAAGAATGGAGGAATGGGAAGATTAAGAAAAAGGAGCCCAGCTTATGAAAACGAGAGTATGATAGGATGTTGAACGAGAAAAGACAGAATTATAAGGATATAAATATAGAAGAGATCGATGAGGCAGTACAAGAAGGAAAGGTATAGGGGTGACGAACAGGGAAAGGAGGAGAAGGAAGGGAATTTATGTAATTATGGAAACGAGTACTTGATATGCAACCGAATACTTGGATAAGTGGGATGTGATCAGGATGAGCAAAACATATAGAAAGGGAGGAAACGTATACGAAAGAGAAAGAAACGTATACGATATAAAAGGATAGGTATATAAGAGGGAAAGAGACATTAACGGGAGAGAAGAAAACGTATGCAGAACAAAAGGACGGAATAATTGTGAGAAGAATGTAAACAAGGGAAGTATTCATGGCTAATGTATACGTAAAGGAGAAGAGAATAGGACAGCTGGAGAATGATGAATAAATGTTGAAGATACCATCGGAAAAGGTTCATTCTGATGAAGGGGAAGAGAGCCTTATTTCATTAACTAGGAACAAGGGGAGAATGGGATTGAAAATGAGCAGTTGATGGAGAGATAAGCTATGAGATTTGAGAGAAAGGGTGGAGAATGAGAAAGTGGGAAGGAAGGTATTGAGAGCGGGCAACACACCCCTAGAAGAACTCAAAAGAGTTATCGATAAGATTAGGGTGAAGGTGAGGCCGAAAAGAGATGTAGAGAGGTATGAAAAGTAAAGACATGATAAAAGAGGGTGTATGAAAATATAGGGAAGGGGGGATTGGAGAAGAGAGAACCCAGCAGGGGAGTAACGATGAAATGTAGAATAACAAAAGACAGGGAGAAAAAAAGAGTTTAAAAGAAGGAAAAAGGAAAGGAAAAAAGTTGATAAAACTGTAGAGGTTGGGAGGAAAAAGAAAGTGATGAATAGGAAAAGAGAAGGAAAGAAAATCATTTATAGGACCATCAGGATGAAAGAGTGAAAGGGAAATTTCAAGAGACGATAGGGGGTGTGAAGTATAGGGTAAAGCGTAAAGGAAGAAGGAAGCGGAGCCTTACAAAACGAATTCTTCCAAGTTCAACCCTTTTGTCGAGTTAGGTGTTTTACGTTTCAGAAATTCTTGACATTTGTCAGTCGTGAAAACTATTTTCTACCCTGGAAGCACGCCGACTATAAAATTGAGTATCGTAACAGTTTCTGTTTGATTGAGTTACTGATTCCTCCGGTCTTCTGGAAAAACTTTTCAACTACCACTGTAACAGAGAACCCAATGGAATACACTTTCTTTGTATATGGGAATTTAGAAATCGTCGGGAAACTTCGAAGTATCCAACGTTTTTTGATAATTTGAAAAAATAAGAATTTCTTACTATTTCTTAACACTTCCCTCTTTTTGCTCTTTTTGCTCAGGTTCTCCATATTTTCTTGGAAAACATCAATTCTAGGTTTGTTACGCCATCATTATGGCATTCAAAAAGGTTGTATCTTGCTCTATTAGCAAATTAAACTACTCGTTTAGAATTCGGAAGCTAAGTTTTGAAATATTTCAATAGAGTAAAAGTACTGAGCGATACTGCGACATTGTGGCCGAAAAACGCACCGACCCCGAACAGTATCTCGCAAATCCCAGTTCCCTCGCGGTTCTCATATAAAGAAAACAGCATACATTTCATCATCGGGTCAATCAATCATTTATAAATAATGAGTATGATGCTTAGGAACGGAAGACCGTGGCAAACGCTAGGAAGACAACTCGAACAGGTAAGGGGGAAACAGACATGGACATGGCCTACAAATAGGTGAACAATTCAGATTTCCCATACAACCTCAACAGTAACTAAATGGAAATTTTTTCTTGAGGATTATCAGTGAACCTTTATTGATTCACACTAAATCGGGACGAAATTTACAGGAAACCTACTCACACATCGAGATACCTCCATGCCTCCTCCCATCACCATCCATCCCAAAAGCAGTCAGTC